>JAOXYD010129922.1:0-10995 GCA_028565735.1 Pinacopodium congolense | reverse complement strand
CTTATGAATTTTCAATTGGTCTTCATAAACTTGCTTTGGTGAAAGAGGAGCAAGAGTGTATTTCATGCCATCTATGGGGAATGAATAACAATTCTTGTAACCATCATGGATTGCTCGTCGATCAAATTTCCATGGACACCCTAACAATATATGTCCAGCTTGCATGGGCACCACATCACACAAAACCTCATCTTTGTACAAATTTTGAATGCAACTAACACTTGCCTAGACATCTTTACCTTACCCGATTGAATAGATTGCAGATTGTAAGGTGTAGGATGTTCGATAGTTGTTAAGCCAAAATTTTGAACCATTTCAACACTTGCCACATTCTCACAGCTCCTCCATCAATTATAAGATTATAAATCCTATTTTTAATAGCACATCTTGTATGGAAAAGATTCTCTCTTTATTGGTTCATGTCATCATTATCTTCTCTAATCTGAATGCTTAGGGCTCTTCTAATTACCAAAGATCTTCCCTCCATTAGTTCCTCTATCTCAACCTCATCTTCACTTTACTTAATATTTTCCAATTTAGGCATGTCAACTTATCCCTCTTCTTCACTTTTAGAAACATACTTCCCATTCCAAATTGTCATTACCCTCTTATTTGGGCATTGAGATGCAATGTGAGCTTTTCCTATGCATCGAAAACACCTAGTATCTCTACTCCTTGAATTTGAAGAAGATCCAGCCTTGTCTTTTTCTCCCTATACTGTTTTAGGCATGGGTGTCTCAAACTTTCTATTTGGAGCTTTATCTTCCTTTTAACTCCATTGTTTACTCCAAGATGTAGTTCCTACACTAAAAACACTAACACGGTTAGTAAACTTCTTTTTAAGTTGTCTTTCAACTTTCATAACCATGTGTATAGCATCTTCTAACTCCATATAATGATGTAGCTCCACTATATTAGCAATTTTAGTTTTGAGACCATAAACAAATCGAGCCATTATAGCTTCTTAGTCTTCCTCTATGTTTTGCTCATGCCATTCCCACCTCCATCTTCTTATAGTATTCCTCCACAGTTTTATTTTCTTGGGTTAGATTCTATAGTGTTTGTTAGAGCTCTCTGTAATATGAGCTCAGTACAAATCTCCTCCGCATTATAGTTTTCATCTCCTCCTAAAACCTAATTAGTAGTGCTCGATTTCTCTTCCTAGATATAATATATTAATTCCACTAAGTAACCGCAGATTCACTAAACTCAGGGGTTGCCAGTTTTACCTTTTTCTTATCAGAAAAATTATGACACTTAAACACTAACTCAACCTTATGTTCCCACTTTAGATATACATCCGAATCCATCTTTTTAATAAAGTTAGGTATTTTCTTCTTAGTACTACTTATGTTGCTGTCCACTCTAGCTTCATCTCCCCTCTCATTTCCATATCCAACTCTTCCTCCAACGTTTCTACCCATTCTTCCCCTACCTCGAGCACCTTTGTACCTCCTATAATTCCTAGCTTCTTTAAAGGTGCTAAGCTAGTCATCATCATCCTCAAAATCAAAATCGATGTTTCTAGGTTTAGGTGTTCTCTCTCTTGAGTTGGATTGAGAATTAAATTTCAAAGACATTTATGCCAACTTCTCCCTTATGTTCTCCATCTCCCTAAACATCCTCTTAAAGGTTTATAGTTGTGACTCTACATTGGATTAATCTCCCACTCTCCACCTTCAACCACCTCTTTATCCTTATTAGATGATGATGAATTTCTAGTGTTGGACATGATTTAGAACCTACAAGAAAAAGTTCATAAAAAATCTCTCCCTCACGTGTTTTCTCAATAAATCATTCACAACTCACCTCCTAATGTTCTTACTCAAGGAGTTCTTTGCAGACTAAAATTTTCTTCTAAGAAGGGCAAGTTCCAACCTGTACCCCTTCAATTACCACTCCTAAGAGGTCAAATGATGTAAAAAAAAAGAAAAATACAATAAAGAGTCCAAATAAAAAAATTAAGTCAACAAATTGGATTTTTGGAGACTCTTGGAACCCCCACTATTTTTATCACAATAAACATAATGTGATTTATATGTTCTATGAAAGAATGATTGCAAGTGACATTTTTAGATAAATAAAGGATGCAAGTGACATGTTTAGCTCAAGAAAGGATACAATTGACGTTTTTGGATCAATAGGGATGCAATTGGCATTTTTAGATCAAACTAAGATGAAATTGACGTTTTTAGATTAAAAAAAATCCAAGAAACATATTTTGATTGGAAAAGGATATAATTGACCAGTTTAGATCATAAAAGGATGCAAGAAATGTGTTCATATTGGAAAAACATGTAATTGACTTTTCCAAGAAAGAATAACACAAATCTGGATGAGTTTGAATAGGTTTAGGAGTTCTTTTATGAAGTTCTTCTTCTCTACCCAAATTGACAGCTCAAATCTTTATAGATTTAGGAATTTGAAAAAACATAGATAACTATCTAATCAGGTTTGTTTCTTTTCTATCTCTTTTCTTTTTCTCTTCTTTTCTTCGTTTCTTTTTTTTTATTTACTTTTTCCCAATTTTTTAACTTTTATACAACAAGAAACTTAAAGAAAACTAGAATCAAGGACAAGATTCAAAGTGAGAATTGTAGGATTCAAAAGATTCAACAAGAATTCAAAAGATCAAGCCAAACTAAATTCTTTAAATTCCCAAGTTTAGAATCAGCAAATATCAAGATGATAAAGACTGAATTTATAAAATAAAATAACTGAAAGAGGTGGATAGAAAAACACAAGAAAGAGATGGAATAATAAAAACAAGAATGAAAGCTCAAAGTCTCAAAAAAACAAAATCAAGATTCCAAAAAGAATAAAAAAGACAAAAAAAACTTTTAAAAGATACAAAATTGAACAGAAAGAAAGGACAAAAATTAATTCAAACCTTGGCAATAGAGATACTAAAAACTGATAAGCTCTTCACCTATGACTGGAAGAAGCATAAATGAAGAATTCAAGATCCAAGAATTGTTCAATATTGTGCAAGATTGAAATAATAACTCAGAAGGTATTTTCGTCACACCCACAAAAATTAGGAAGGATTGGGGGTGATAAGGAATGGGTTTGATCATCCAAGCACATTCTTGAATGAAAACTAAGTCTTTAAAGAACACCAAGAAAATGATTTCTCTAAAGTAATGCAAAGAGCACTCAATTTGTTTTTCTAAATACCACATTACATGAAATAAGGGGTTTATATACTAACCCTAATGACCTGGACGAAATTCATAAGGTTAGGAATTGGGTTTTGGCCCATCCTAGTGTAAGAGAACAAACATCTTACTAAATATCCTTAAAACAATATGATTAGGCCCAAAAAAACCCAAAAAAGTAACTAGGCTTATTTAAGACTAGAATCCACTTATTTATGTCCTAAATAGCATAAATAGAAGTTATAAATAAATAAAATAAGAAGCCTAAGTAGTTGGCCGAAAGATGCTCAAAATAGCCTAATTGTAACAAATGAGTTGTTCCATGTTGTGCATCAGTTCCAGCCATCTTCAACAAGTCCAACACATCGCTCCAAGCCTTGAATCATCATTATAAACCTTATTGATGTGTTCCCAAGTGTTTTAGCTTCTTCTCTTGCATATAGATTCACCATCAAATTATTAAGAGCTTCTTTAGCATGCTTAGCACCCAACCATGTCATTGGACCTCCAAGATTCTCCTATGGATTTTTTTCCCTAATATCACTTTGTTAAGATTGTTTAAGTGTTTCTCCTTGTTTCCCTAAGCTCACCAACAAGTCCCAATCCTTCTGTATGCCTGAAGCCACTTGTGATACATAAACACTACAAGGCATTGGAGATTCAAGGGTTGGTCATGGACAATCAAGACAATGAGGCTTGATAATTCTGCTTTAGGTTATGTTTCCTAATTTTTAATATATGGGCATGTTTATGATGTGTTTATGAATTAGTTTGACATTCTTTTAATGTTATTTTTTTATATGTCTTATGTATTTGAGTAAAGATTTTAGGGAAGTTCTTGACCTTAATTAAGTAGATATCCAATGGAGTTCCACATGGATTTAAAGGAGGGAGCAAAGTAGGAGAAAATGGAAGAACCTAGGAGAAAACCTAGGTTAAGTCATGATCATGAAAAAGAAGAATATGGTGGCTCCTAGAGTTTTGGACCCTTATCTATGGCCCACACAATTTAAACACTTTTAAAAACTCGAAGAAGACATGTAATTTAGAAAGAGGGCAAGTCACGACCGTTAGATTCACATCAGAATACTACAAGTTGATCAAAGTTACTTCATAAAAAATGATAGTCAAATTCATTTAATTTATATTTATTTAGGTTAGTCTTCCACTTACAATAAAATGCAATTGAATTTAGTTTGAGATGTCGATTAAAACATTATATGCATAGAGTTTATAGTGGGTTCTCAAAAAACAAGTAATTTTTGCTGGGCCGTTAGGATTTTTTTAGGTTCATTGGGTTATGAGTTACCACTTTCTAACCTACTTATCTTCTTTAGGGTTTTCTGACCATTTGAGATATGGGGTATCTATAAGGATCTAAAACTTTATGAGCCACCACCAATAATTAGAAAACTATTCCTAGAAGGCAAAAATCAAGTTTATAAGGATTCTAAGAGTGGAAACAAAGCTTATCCATCAAGACCTTAACAAGTTCATCAACTTCCCATATTTTCCAACTTTTAGAGTGAAGAGAATATTGCAAGCTTGGATTTGTTTCTTTTCATTATACTTATTTCTAATATCTTTTTATGAAGAATATGATTATTATTTTGTTTATTAACATCATGTGTTGCTAAATATTCTTGTAAGAATTACAGTTTGAAGTATTTTGTGGAAGTCTAACTTATTAATTCAATTAAAAAGTGTTTGTGATATTTATCATGCTTAAACCTTGCAACTGATTGAGAGATTGAGCGTTATAACTTTTGTTAAGTGTACAATGAGAGGTCATTCCCTTTTGACACCTTGGCAGTTATGCAATCATTTTTAGGACTTTTGCCTTCAAGATCAAGTTCTAATGCAATCATTTTTAGGACTTTTTTTCTTATGATATTTGGTAAATTACTTTTTTTTCCTTCTGTTCACTTATGAATCCCTTCTTGTTACTTTGTGCTATTGTTAATAACTTAATATTCTCCACCATAGAAGCTCTGCTTATTACTGTAACTCTAATCCTTGCCTTATGGCAAGATTCATTACATGCAATATAAGAAATTAAAAAAAAAAAGTTGCGAACCAAAGAGAGAGTTGGAAAAGTTCAAAGTTGATTAGACACTAAAAGATTGTCCGTACATGGTCATTTCCTTGGATTTGTCTTGATTTTGATTCCAAAATCTAAAATATATTGGAGTAAAAATTTTTAAGACTTTTAAATTTTAAATTAAAATTTATAAAAATATAAAAAAAGATATATAAATTCAAAAATAAAAGAGGTAACCATCATTCAAAAAGAAAGAATAGTTGAAAAAACTCTATAAAAATTATTTTCTAACGTATAAATATTTGAAATAATTTATAAGTGATTATATTTATTTTGGAGTTGCCTTGATTTTGATTCTAAAATTTAAACTATGTTTTATAAAAATATATAGATGCTCTAGACTCGAGAAATAATTTTTAAGACCTTCAAATTTTTAAATTATAAATTATAATAATTTTACATATAAATGTATGAATTCAAAAATAAAAGAGATAACTATCATCCAAAAAAATAGTTGAAAAAAACTCTATCAAAAATATTCTTTAAACTGCAAATATTAGAAATAATCTATAAATGATTATATTTATATTTGAGGTTGTCTCAATTTTGATTCCAAAAATCTAAAATATGTTTTATAATACTTAAACACTCCAGTTTTAAGATAATAATTTTTATATCCTTCAAATTTTAAATTAGAAGTTATAAAATTTTATTTATAAAAATGTATAAATTCGAAAATAAAAGAGATAAGCATCATTCAAAACGAGAGAATAGTTGGAAAATGTATCAAAAATGTTCTCTAATTGTAAATATTAGAAATAATATTCAAAAAGAGAGAACAATTGAAAAAAAACTCCATTAAAAATAATCATTTCACTTGGGGTTGTCTTGCTTTTGATTCTAAAATCTAAAATATGTTTTTATAAAAATACATAAACATATAAATAAAAAAATAAAAGAGATTACTATCATTTAAAAATAAAAAATCAGTTGAAAAAAATCTACCAAAAATACTCTTTAACTTGTAAATATTAGAAGTAATCTATAAATGAGTATTTTTATTGTTTTAAAGAAGTATATGGATTATTTATAAATTATGCTAATTAATAACACCTTTTGATCCTAATTACATGCAGCTAAGACATTCTGTAATTGAGGATCAACTAATCCACACCCAGGCCTTCTTGAAACAAGAAAAGTGGGAGATAGCTATCACATTTGTTTATGGTTTTAACTTGAATTTTCAAAGGGTAAAATTATGGTAGAAATTGGAAGCAATTGAAAACTCAATTAGCCTTCCTTGGGTGTTCTTAGGTGATTAAGTATGCTCCTTCCTAATGAGGCTGAAGGGAACATCTGTTGGAGAAACTTTACGAAAGACTTTAGGAATTGTGCTTCAAATATTCAAGTTGTTGACTTAATCTTAGAAGGGAATTTCTTTACTTTGGCTAATAAACAAAATGGCAATTGTTTTATAAGGAAAAAGTTGGATTGTGCTCTAGTTAATAATAGTTAGTTAAATACTTTTCTGAAGAGAAAGGCCCCTTTTTTTATAAGACTTAGTCCTCCGACTACTCTCTTATTATCATTCTTCACCCAAGTTGTAAGGAGAAGTCCTTTTAGATTCTTTAACTAATTACTAGAGGATGAATTAGTTACTAAATCTAATATTTTATTTGCATGAGGGTTTATTGTGCCAATACAAGGGAATCAATCTTTTATTTGCATGAGGAAGCTTTGCTCTGTAAAGGAGGAGTTTAAAAGACTAAATAGTGCTCAAGATGGTGATATGTAAAAAAGGGTTAAGGATTTGCAAGGAAGCTATCTTAACTACAGGCTCAATGCTATTAACACCCTCTTAATGACCAGTTAATTCAACATGAGAAGAAGGTTTTACAATAGTATAGTCAAGCTCTTAACGATCATAATTCTTTATTAAAAAAAAGATCTAAAATTTCATGGGTTAGGAATGGAGATAGGAATACGAGTTTCTTTGATAAAACAATCCTATCTATAAGAAATAAGAATAGAATCACAACTTTTTAAAATGCAGGTAGCTTAATTATTAACAAATAATTAGACATTCTTCAGGAGGCTTACATGTTTTTCTCAAACACTTTACGCTCTACAGCTGAAGGTGTTTCCTCCAACCAATTACTTGCTTCTATTATTCAAACCAATTATCTACTTAGGATATGGAGACTCTTGTTATACTAATTACTACACAGGAGATTGAACAAATGGTATTCTTGTTAAACCCATACAAGGCACCTAGTCTGGATGGTCTTAATGCGTATTTTTTTCAGAAAACTTGGCAATATACTAGAGGTGTGGTTATGGTGCTGCAATTTTTTAACAATGGTAAAATGCTTAAGAAGATCAATAAGACCTACATTTGTCCTGTGTCAAAATGCCTAAGCCCTTTGTCTATGAAATATTTTAGGCTAATAGTTTGTTATAATGTGATCTATAAGGTGATTTTTAAACTTATAGCTAACAAAATGAGGGAGATTCTTCTTGGGTTAATTAATGGTTTATAAGGAGCTTTTATTAAAGGTAGGTTAATTGGAGATAACATTCCATTGGTTCAGGAACTTTTAAAGAATTATAATAGAAGAAAGTTAGGGAAAATTTGTACTCTAAAAATATACCTTCACAAGGCTTATAACTCTCTCAATTTGAATTTTATACTGTATTCTTTGAAGTCTTTTGGATTCCATGAGAGAATAACATGGGTGGAGCAGTGTATAATAACATTCTCTTATGAAGGGTTAGTTAATAGTGAGCCTTTAGTTCTTTTTAAAAAAAGTTAGAGGCATTAGGCAGGGAGATCCTATGTCTCCTTATATCTTCACATTATATATGGAGGTCTTCACCAAATTATTGAGGCTACAGATTGCCAGTAACCGAAAATTTAAATATCACTCTAGATTTCAAAGGATAAATTTGGTTAGCCTAGTTTATGTAGATGACTTAATATTTTTTTTCTAAGGTGGATGACAACTCTCTTTCTACAATAATGACAGCTTTAAACACCTTTCAATCTATTTCAAGCCCTACTATTAACAAGGAGAAAAGTCACTTAATCCTATCTAAAAGTGCCCATTCACTCTCTGAGTGGCTATGTATGTTTTATAATAATTTTGAATTGCAAGGATCTGTCATTCAACTATTTGGGCATTCCAATCACTATTGGCAGGTCTTCATACAGGGATTTTTAGCCCCTACTAGAGAAAATTTAGAGAAAGACCACCAGTTGGTGTAGTAGAAGCTTAACCCTTGCAGGCAGAACACATTTGATGAACCTTATCTTAATAGTATTCATATACACTGGTTTATACATCTAATATTTCCCTTAACCATCATTAAGGCAATAGAAAAAACTTTAAGGAATTTTTTATAGGTTGGTGACCCTACAAAGAGAGTTATGGAAAAGATTAAATGGTTAGATTTGTGCATGTCAAAATAGGAAGGTGGATTGGGGATCAATTCACTGAGAATAATCAACAAAGTGCTACTTTGTAAGAGACTTTGGAGGTTATAAGGTGATAAGAAATCACTTTAGTGTAAATGGATTCATGTCTATTATTTACAGGATAGTTGTTTATAGAGTATTAATCCAAAACCCAGCTCCTCTTGGACTATAACCAGCCTATTGAAGCTACGAAGTCTTTTATGGCTTAAGGCTAAGAAGATGATAGGGGATGGTGCAGATACTTTCTTTTGCTATGACAATTGGTCACCTAATAGTCCCCTAGTGTCATGTGTTAGACTACAGCAGCTGTCCAGGAGTATTCCTCTTAATAGCATAACTAAGGAAGTTTTAGAGGATCATAGTTTTTTTTAAACAATTACTCAAACCTCAACTATTATTGATATTCTAGGCACTCATCTGAACCCTTATAAAAAGGACTATATTCATTAAAATAGAACTACTTTATGTTAACACCAATTCTTCTTATAAGGAGCTATTGTGACCACACTATACAAAACACCCTAATATAGATTAATATGGTATAAGTAGGAGCATCTTTATACTTTGGCTTGCTATTAAAGGGCACCTAACTACCCTTAATAGACTATCAAGGTTTATGAATGTCTCAAAGGATTGTTGCTTATGTTCACAGGAGGAAAAATATTGGACCACCTATTTTTTTGTTGCAATTACTCTCGATTCCCATAGGACTATATTATATGGCTTTGTAATCTTTCACCTCGCCAAAGGAGCAGGTAAGATATCATAACTTGGAGCTGTCAACTTAAATCCCTTGTGATGGGGGATATGTTGATTTATAAAATAGTATTGGTCTATCTGGTTTACTACACGTATGCCTTAAGGCACAAAAACAGAGATAGTTTTAGTGTATATGACTTTGTGAGCTAAAAAACAATTTGACACCTAAAAATTCTACATCAAGCTCAATGACAGTTGTTTATGCTAAACAAACTAAAAATAAAAATTTTACAATATTACAAATGAATTTAAAATAAGAATGATGAGATTGAAAGAAGGGCAATAAAAAGTTGTCAGAACTTGAGTAAGAACACTTTATATGCTTTAATCTTTGATTAAAAAAAGGCGTAAAGAATGTTATAAAAGGGTTTAAACACTTATTTATAGTGTTAAGAAATGGTTAGAGACATTAGAAATAAAACTAATCGTTTGGGAAATAAAAAGCAGTTGAAACCTTAAAACTAGTTGTTAGAGATAGAGACCTAAACAACGATTCTTAGGGTGCTCAATGACACTATTTAGGTCCTTTTCAACCATTTTTGAGCTCTTTGGGAAGTAGGGGTTAAACAGCCCTTGAAATAAGGTGAAGTTTTGGTCCTATTAGCCCTGCCGTGTAAGCTTTAGAAAACACCAAATCAATTCCAAATCAATTCAAAACCTTTCCAAAAATTTTTCCTAACATTATTCAAGACTTCAAATAAGTTTTAAAATATATATCAAGGCCTTTTCAATTTCAAAAATCTTTTAATTGATTCAAACATAGGAATTAGCCTTAATTATGTAAACTTTTCATTCTTTAATAACTTAAACCTTTTCATAAGCATTTTCTAAACTTCCCTAAATTAAAATTCACATCATAAGTATATTTAAATAAATTCAAACACACATAAACAACTTCAAGCAATATTTTAATTCATTTAAGCTCATTAAGAGGCATACATTAATACAACTTATCACATTACCTGTTGGTTAAACACCTTAATGTTTATATGTCTTTCCAAAATAATTCTTAACATGTTAATGTCATAATGAAAATTAGTAAATCACTAAAACCACAATTCAAATCCTATATGATCATGTAAATATGTCATACAAATGTGAGAGCCTTTTCAAGAATTGATTAAGATCAAGTTTTAAAAACTTACATTATAAGGAACTTTATTAAACTTATCCAAACTTGATCTTCTTTCTTGATCTTCACTTTAACTCTTCACTACTTGTTTCCTTCTTTATTTTCTTCAAGAAGGCTCTTCTACCTTAGGCTCCAACACATGTCATTCCATAAATTACATTTACCTATCTTTTCAAATTCATCAAAACCCAAACAATAGTAAAAATATTGTTTTGTCATAATCAAAACATATGATTAAAACCTCCATTAGTTCAACACTACATTTAGGCTTAAAGGAATAAAAGAATTTTCAAAGGTCTGGCAAAATCTAAGGAAACCCTAATGGAGGAGCTACTAGGGAGAATTAGATTACATATGGTGACTCACTTGGTCCACCTACATAGCAATCTGACTATAAGAAATTGATGGAAGCTTCCTTTATATTGAAATA
>JAOXYD010129911.1:0-10995 GCA_028565735.1 Pinacopodium congolense | reverse complement strand
ATCACGAGTTTTGAGGGCTTTAGCTAATTCAGCTCAAATTCTTATTTGATTTTGATGTGTAACTTGTGTAAGAAGAACATAATGCAGGCTTGCAGATTTTATGGGATATTAAAAGCATTTTGTCATATTCTGTTTTGTGTGGAATCTTATGCACTTAAATAAATAATTTAACGACACTTAAAGCCAAGCCTCCAGCTCTTGTTTTGTTTCACTTAAAAAATTTCGATCCCTCTAGTAGTAAAAGTATTAATGACATGTAATAACTTGCAAAGTTCGTCTTTTCTCGGAGCTAAACCCTTGATTGAATATAATAGCTTATAAATCGTCTATATCATTTATCAAATGAAATGATAGACAGGCTTTAACATCATTTAATAAATAAAGCAATAAATTTGAATTAGAAAACTTAAACATTTTACGTAAACGCAATTAAATTAGATTTGACTCGAAATTTCCTTTTCATCTGTAGCAAGTTTTGTAAGGATGTTGCCTATGAATCACTGCTGATTTCACTAATATGTAGGGTCATAATTCCTCGAACTAAGACATCTCTAGAAAATGGACTTGGTCAACTTTTGTTTACAAACTTCAACAACTTAACCCATTGCCGTCTCTCTGATCACATAAAAACATTAAAAAATGGCTGCTCTGCCAAATGTGGCTCAAACTGCCAACTCTAAAATAATAGCTTATGTAAGACTGGGAAGTTTAATCGGCGATGATAAAAGCATAACCAAATGAAAACCTTTTCTCACTCTACATTCATTGATGACCTCTTCAAATGTGTTATCTATTTCTTGATGTAGCCTTAAGAGTTTGGACCTCAAGAAAGTAGGCACTTGCTACCGGCGGCGCACCAAATGTCTCCGATGCCTACACCATTAATGGACAACCTGGACACCTTTACATCTGCTCTCAAAACCGTGGGTTCCTTACGCATTTTCAATCTTCAATGAACATTTGCATTTGGGGTTGATTCCGCGAGATACTCGCAAAGAAATAGTGCTCTTCTCCAACTTTTAGACATGGCTCGAAAAAATTGACAAGACTCAAACAATAACAATAACATTATTTTAGCGGTCTGAGTTGAACTATTGCGCTCCTTATTTGCAAAAGACGATTTGAGTTTGACATAACAAAATTTCAGTTCATTTCCGGATATTATAGAATTTGCATATTAAGTTTTTGATAAAAAGTCTTAAAGGGGTATAACTATCAACAAAATTAAGAAAGAACTTGCTTTGAAGTTAACAAATGGCTCACACGAGATTTATTGTCCTAACCTTTCAATTCAATCATCCTCATCAAATGGATGCTAACTTGCCTCAAATTTATATGGAGAATTTACTATTAAATTGGCATTCGCATAACTTTCAACAACTCCTATCTTGTTATGGAATCAAGACACAAGTATATGTAGCTGTCATACATAATGTTAAAGGACTGAGATTTGAGTTTGCGTATTTTGATAGAGGAAAGAATTTTAATTTAGCATTGCATTAGATTAGATCCATCGTTATTGGTACCTATTATATTCGTGCATTTTACGCACGATTCCCACTGCAGAAGAATGATTAAGGGCAATCACATAAACGATATATACATGATAATCAGAGACCAATGCAACAGATCCCTAGACACCACTATCCAAGTTATAGAGATAATCACACGTATGTGCAAGTGACTCAGGGTGAAAATAATGTGGAGATATCAAAGACGTAAGTGATTGCACCATGGCTACCTAGATTGTTAATTGCGGTAATACATAATCCAAAACAGCTACTGTTGGATAAACAGAAAATCCTTGAGAGTGAAGTGGAGTTCAATAATATATCGATTTTGAGATCTAAACAGGTGTTGATCACTTTTAAATCTAACGTAGCAATTGAATTGTTTGTAGAAGAAAAAAAATCTCTTTTATCTAATATGTTAGAATAAGTTTTAGAGTAGTCTCCTTCACACTGCATTAAAAAATGATTGATGTGGATTGATTTCTTTGGTGTCCCACATAATTTATGGAATGAGAAAATTTTTAAATCCTTGGCTAACCACTTTGGGACGTTTGTGACTATCCATCCAGATACAATGGCTCATACTAGATTAGATTTAGTTACTATTTCAGCACCGGCATCTCCGATCAATCTTACAATTAATATATTGGTAAACAAAGAGAAGATTCTTGTTTATGTGAGGGAAAATTCAATGGTGGTGCAGTTTATAGAGTTTGATGAAGGTGTTGTTTATTGAGTCCAGATGAGGAGTGTCTAAGCGACCTTCTCCATTGTTTGTATAATGTTCTATTCAAGAAACAATGTGGGAAGGATTTATACAGATGGCAGAAGAAAGTGCTGAAAAGTACAATGAAATGAAACTACAAATAAAGAATCAGAGTCTTTCAATACATGACAATTTGAGCCCAAATCAAACAGTTGTAGACGCTTGTAGGGAGATTGGTGTTAATATTGGAAATTCTACACCAAGAGAAGGTCAAGTGCTGAATCATGAGGTAAAATCTGTAATGAAGTTAGCATATCCTATATTAAGCAGCCCATTTATTACAATTAGGAGGAATGATATACGAAAATTGAGAAAATACAAGAAAATGGTGTATAGGGACAGTCTTCAAACGTGTTCCTCAGCTTCAACTCCTATTTTGGATACATTTATTCAAAACTGCAATAAAAATTAGACAAATAGACAAGAGAAAGAAAAAGCTTTTACAAGTCAACCCAAGTTAATGGTGGGTGCATTGGACGTGGGAATGCAGTTGGGTTTGTTTAAGGCCTCTTCTAAAATGGAGATAATCAAGGTGATTAGTAATAATCTAGCTCAAGATATCCATGAAGAGAACTAATTATTTCCAAGAGTTTTTGGTTTCAAGGTAAATTGATTATTATGCCTTCGTTAAATTTTATTTTTTAAAATTGTAAAGGAGGGCTACATACGAGTAGGAAGCATTCTACTACTAGGAAGTTATGTTTTGTTAATAAGGCGATGTGTATAGGGTTAGTCAAAACAAAGAAAGAGCATGTCGATAATTCTATAATACAACGTTTATGGCCAAATAGCAATTTTAATTATGGTTTTGTATAATATATTGGTGCATCGGGTGGACTTCTATTAGCTTGGAATAAAATGCAGGTGTAAGTTAAGGAATTGAAAAATGGCGAACAGTGGATTTCAATGAAGTTTATGTCGGATGATATGTTGATTAAATTTATTTTGATTTATACTTTTAATTCGACTAAATAGAGATTGGTATTATGGAATGAATTGCAACATTTACTGTCTTTTCAAGGATATGTTGTGTTGATAGGGGACTTTAATGGAGTTTTGTGTATTAGTGACATCATACTAGTTCTGGGATTACTCCTTCGATGCAACAATTCTCAAAATTTATTGCAAGCTCTAATTTGATTAAAATGCCGCTACACAATAGATCTTTTACTTGGAATAATTCGAAAGTTCAATCAAGGATTGATAAATGCTTTGTGTCTCAATTCTTACTACAATCATGGCCACAGATGATGTTAACAGTTAGAGAAAAGTCTTTTTCAGATCATGTACCACTAGTTTTCAATTTAGAGGCAAAGATTTATTGGGGGCCAAAACCTTTTATGTTGATAAATGCATGGTAAGAACATCATTTGTTTAAGAAAATTTTACAAGATTTGTGGCAACAAATAAAGACCTTTACAATTGGGTCTATAGAATTAAAATTGCGAAAATTAAGAGATAAGCTAAGGGTATAGAACAATTCAATCTTTGGTGATTTAAGCCAAAAAGTTGAAAAGTTATAACAAGAACTTAATATTTTAGACATCATTGCTAATTCAAAGAGAATTAATGTAGAAAGAATGAGATTGGATGGATATGGTTAAATAGCAGTTTTGGAAATTTTCAAGAAAATTAGAAACTTTGTAGCACTAAAAGTCACGTGTAAAGTGAAGCCTCTTAGGTGACAAAAATACAGCTTTTTTCCACTTGAAGACTTCAATTCATACTAGATATAATTACATATCTCAAGTGTAGGTTAATAATACTCTTTACTCTCATTCTTCTGATATTAGGGAGTAAATTTGGGATTATTATGCTGCTTTATTTAAGAAACAAAAGAATATATCTTTTGTATTTTAAGGACTTAATTTTAATAAGTTGAGTCTGAATGATGTAGCTAGTTTTGGAAAACAGTTCAGTGTTTAGGAGATATATAAAGCTCTTCTTACCTTTGATGATAATAAAGCATCGGGTACCGGGTCTTGATGGCTATAATTTTTTTTATAATTGTTTTTAGAGTATGATGCAATCAGAGGTGAGGGTTCGTTTTTAGGATTTTTTTTATATACTCTTTACCAAAGGGATTGAACTCGAAATTTGTTGTCCTAGTATTGAAAATAGCAGGATCTTGGCAAATGAAAGATTTTCATCCAATTAACTTGCTCAATGGGTTAATGAAGCTTGTCTTTAAAGTTTTAACCTTGAGATTGAGACCCCTTAATGCCAAAATTAATCTCAGAGATGCAACATGCTTTTTTCTAAAATAGAAACATTCATGAGTGGTTTATGCTTGCTTCAGAGATTGTTCATTCTATTAACAAGGACGGTAATGGTGGATTTATTCTGAAACTAGATTTTAGAAAGACATATGATTGCATCTTATGGAAATTTCTTATAAGTGTGATGAAAGAGATGGGTTTCAGTCAGAGATGAAAAATTTGGTGAGATATTTGTTAGAAACAACTAAGACATCCATTTTGGTGAATGGGAGTCTAACAAAGAAATTCAAAATGGAGAAGGGAGTATGACAGAAAGATCCTTTTTCGTCCTTCTTATTTGTAATCGTGGTGGAGGGTTTAAAAATGCTACTAGACATAGCGATTGCAAAGGTATGTTATCAAGGGTGAGATGTAATAATATGGAGATTTCTTTATTGCAATTTGCGGATGATACTTTACTCTTTTTCCTAGCGAATCTGACTATAATCAAAGTACTCTTATTTATTTTACAATGTTTTGAGGCAATATCAGGTTTAAAAATTAATTACAATAAAAGTTCATTCGTGGGGATAGATTTGCCAGATGATTTTATAACTGAAGTAGCTCGAGTAGTGGGATGCAAAGTGAAGAAATTACCAATTAAATATTTAGGATTACCATTGTCCACAAGATCATTACAATGCAATGATTAGCAACCAATAGTTATGAAGATCTAAAGTAGACTAGTAAATTGGAAGGAGAAGTGGTTATCAATGACCAAAAGATTGATGCTTATTAAATCAATGGTATGCAATATCCCTATTTATTTCATGTATGTATATGTGATGCCTAAAAATGTTCAACAAGTATTAGAAAAGTTGAATGCGCAATTTTTATGGAATAGCAAGATAGATGGGAGAGCTTCTTCTAAAATGGTATGAGAGGATATTTATTTGCCTTATGATCAAGGGGTTTTGGGTTTGGTGCAATTACATGTTAAAAATCTATCTTTATTGTTAAAATGGGTATAGAAGATCTTGAGTGGTAACCGTAAGACTTTGTGGAATAAATTATGGGTTCTAATCATTTATTGTGTAATTGGCATGAGTTTGATTATCAGAGTTTTGTTAAATTATCTCATATATGGAGAGGAATCTGGATACTATGCTATAATGATGATAGGGTATGGAACATTTTTATCAAAAATTGCACTTTTGTTGCCAAGAATAGGAGTTTGACTAGATTTTGGTTGGATAAGTGGTGACCACATGGTGTGTTAAGATATTTATTTCCAAGACTATTTATATTGTCAAATATGAGAAATGAAACGGTTGAATCAATGTATCTAAATTAACAAGATCATATGGGACATATATTTTAGCAATTCAGGTAGAGACTGAGATTGAAGCAAAATGGACAATAACATTTATACAAATGATGCAAATCATTCATAATTTTGTGTCGATGATGAATGAACCTGATCGGTTATCTTGGGAACCAATGAGATCAATTTATACAGGTAAATTTTAGGTAAAGTTGAGGTATGAACATAATGAGATTTATGGGTTTAAGAAAATATGGTCTATAATTGCTACCCTTAAAATAAAGTTTTTTTTATGGTTGACTTTTAAGGGGAGAGTGACAGTTAAAGCATACTTGTTAGAAAGAGGTGTGATAAATAAAAATAATATATTTTTTTCGATTTTTGTGACTTGATTGAGACACATGAGCATATTTTATTTCATTGTAAGTTTGCATGAATTACGTGGACCAAAATTTTGAAAATATTTGGTTTTATTGGGTCTTACCTCACTCGGCAAATGAAGCTTATAAAAAAAAACCAAATGAAAAATGAGCGATATGTATCCTTAATGAAGCTTCTAATTAAGTTATATGTCATATTTGGTTTCATTCTCAAATAAATATGGATTCAATTCATTATAGGAGCCAACTGCACTCTACAAAAAGTGTTAATTATGTGTTATCACTATCCTATTAAATGATTTAAATACGTTTTTATATATTAATAAATAATTGAAGATATATACAAATATTTAAGTTATTTTCTAAAATAAAAACTATAAGTTAACTATCTGGCTACAAATACTTTACCTTTGTTATGTTAATGTTGTCTTTATGTTTTAGGCGAGTGCGTTGCTTTGTGACCAAAATCAAATTTGGACCAAGTATTGCATAGTATGACAAATTCACATAAAAAATAGATACTCATTAGTGCATTCTGGAAGTAATTATCAGCGTATGATCTGTCTAGATAGTATTAAAGTTATGGAAGTGGTGATATTGTTTACTTTGTACGCAAACTTATTTTAACAAATTGACTTTTTTTAAAAAAAACTTCTAACAAATTGACTTTCTAGAGTTTAATAGGAGTAAAAACAAGTATAAAGCACTTTCTTTTCTTTATTACTTTTAAAATACTATTAATGTTTTAAATCAATTTTATAATATTAAAAATATTTTTAACAAAATTTTGTATACTATTATGTGATTGAGTATAAAATTTATGAAAATTTTTATATGACTATTTTATATACTTTCATAGCAAATTATGTAAAATAAAATTTAAACTTTTTAATAAAAAATAGTACAAGATATTTTTAAAAATAATTTCAAATAATAAAAATATTTTTTAGAATGAGTAAACTGCATCCCTTTAATGAAAGAAAGATTAGGGCACGCCCGGTAGAAGCTACAAAAGAGTAGCAAAATTTTTTAATATCCTTTATACCGATTTTTTTTTTTTTTTTGGAAATCCCTTTATACCAAGTGATGTTTCAAAGAAGACCAAGTATTAGGGATTAAAAGAAAAGAAATATAACCTAAAGCGACATAAGTGGCAGCTGAGTAGCTTAATGCATTTGGAACATACGTGTTATAACAAAGGTAAAAGACTCGTAGAATTTTACTCATTTTATTTAAAAAATAATTGAAATTACGAGTTTTTTTATAATATTCTTATTGAAAAGTATTTTAAAAATATTTTATATTATTAAAAATATTTTAAATTATTAAATATGAATGAAATTTTAATTTAAATATAATTAATTTAAATTTAACAAATGAAATTTAATATGATTAAATTTAAACTCGAGTTAAGGCTCAAATTCGAATATTTAATTCAGTTGATTTGAGTTTAGCAATTTTCTTTAGTCAAATCAATCTTAAAAATTAATCAAATTCATATCATATCAAATTAAAGACAATAGATTAAATCAAATATAATTGAGATCATTAACAGTGAAAATATAAAATTTCTTTATAAATTAAATAAATTAATAAATGTATGTAATAATTCGAATCTTATAATTATAATCACATTATAATTTTCTAATTGTATAATAATTATTTCAGGAATTTTATTTTTATGATTAATAATCAAAATAAATAACAAATACATAAAGATAAAGAATGCATTTTATTGAATTAAAATAATGTCATACAAAATCAATTACAACCAACAAATTAGCTGTAAGGGCATAAACCAACATGTAGGAGCTTGGCTAGGTTGTTGGTGATACTTAGCTCCCCGCAACTATTTGAAGTTTAGTATTGTGAGCATTCACCCTTGGAGACTAGAGTCCTATAGATTTTTTTTCCCTATAATTAAATGTGTAGTTGATGTGATTGGATATGTAGCAAGTTGTGTACATATTTTGATATTATTGCATTATTATGAACATGATATTGGGTATCGTAGGGTAGTGTGAGTTTACTCAATAAAGTATGATTCCCCTCAACTATACTCAGTAAGGTCTGACTCCCCTAAACTATTTTTCAGGTCATCTACTACTGACTTCACAACAGTGACCCTCGAGACATGTCAACTATAACCTACTTACTTTTATATATGTTTTTTATTTATTTTCATCTGTAATTGTACTCTATCATCTGTAGTGACATGATTTAATGTATAATACAAGTTTCTTTTGATGCACATTATTTTTATTATACCTTTATTATGTATGGTATTATCTTTATACATGTTGTATTATTACTATTTTTCTTGAGTTTTAAACTTATTTTTGTTGTTAGTAGGAGGCTTACGTGTGATCTAAGAGTTTCAATATTTGGATCCCACGTACTAATCATGTACCCATGTCGGGTCGTGACAAGTTCTAATTTTAATTTTGCATGTGTAAAAGTAATTACTCATACGTAAGATTGCTTATGATAAAATATTCAAATTAATACAATTGAATAATGCCAAATATTTAAAATAATTTTTATTCGAATTTGATGATAGTTGTTATGATAACTTATCTTTAAGTATTTTTATGACAGTTTTTTTAAGCACAATTGGACAGTGAAGTTGAATCCAACATATATTAAATAATAGTTTGTTATTAATTTGAATTATATTTTAATAAATCATATTTTGACAAAACTTATCATTTTTATAATTAGGTTTTTTATGTAGATCTAAAGCTTAAAGACCTGAGAAAGCTTATACTCAAATTTAACCCATTGTTAAGAGTGTATAATTTAGGTTCTCCATTAAACTTAGACTTAAAAGGGTTTAGTCCTTACCTATCACTTATTATTGATATAGATATTGATAAGCATAACAGCTCCATGATCACAACTTTATACAATCTCAACACCTTGCTTCCTGCAAATCACATTGAATTGCATTTATTGTATTTTTATATTTAAACACAAATCTCTTGTATATATAGTGTAACATATTCTCATATGACATAACAACAAAAAAATATTTTACCTATCCTACTCTTTCATGGTATCAGATACTTTTATATTGTACCCTTTTTTTTCATAGCATAGGTTTAGAAAACCAAATTATTCTCTCAAAAAAATGAAAAATAAATAAATAAATAAAGAGAAAGACCTTTATATTTGAGTTAATTCGACATCCATAAAACTTTATAAAATATCTAATACCTTGAAGAATTTAAAATTATGAATGAAACAACAAGATAAGGAGGGAAGAGACTCTAAACCTATCTTATCATCTCCATAAACACATGAGCATCTAGTTATTATATATGTTTCTTATACCCTTTGATCAAAGAAATATATAAAGATCAATCATCATAACTTTCATATTATGGACAACTATAATAATTATCATCACTCTTCTTTCTTGTTAACTACCAAGCTAGAATATGGTTAGGGTCATAGGAAATATTCCGTGGAGGATGGTAGGGGTAGAGAGGAGGTGGAACAGTACAATGCATAGAAAAAATAGCAATATAGAACAATTTATGCACTATATAGGTTAATGAATTGATCTATTTACATTTTTTCTTTTCCTTTAATGTTTAATTAAAAATTTTTAATAATTAAATTACTATCTTTACAGGATTTAGATCTTGGTATAAGAAGATATCTGAGACAACCTCTCTTAATTAGTTACAAGGCTTATATTTTATTTCTTGAATATAGGCTTGACAAAAAATTTCAAATTTAGACTAATCCAAAATAAATGAAAAAGTCCCATTTAATCGGACTTAGATTTAGGCAAAAATAAAATTTGAGTTTTTGACTAAACTTCGAATTTGAGAGTCTTAAATTTGCCTAAGTTCAAATTCAACTGAAATTTGACATTTGGTCTAAACTTTTGATTGAGACTGTACTCGGACCTCCCAACTCTGAGTCCGATCAGGATTCAAGCCAGACTCTGAGTTACAAAATTATTCGGAGATTGGTGACCCTACACATCCTTTTGTACCTGATATTGGCCATAAAGGGAAAAGATCAAATCTTTGAAAAATCTTTAATCCGTTACATGCATATTATTCCAAGCATACCTTATCAGAAAGTCCAACACGAGATCTTTGGAGTATCATAAGATTGTGAGATGTGGAGGACCCTCAAATTTGTCATTTCCCTCAAAACACATTAAAGTTTCAATTTGCTCTGTTTGATACCAAATGACTAGGCTCACACTCCCTTTGAGAATAAATTGAAGAGTAGGCTTATATTATAATGTCTCATATTGCAAGTATCCACACTAGTCAACTAATCAATTGGGCTACAATTCTGTTTCAGGGGCATTAACTAATGGCAGGGCTGATAATAAATCAATCACACAAAAAAAAACTAATGAATTTTAAACATCAACATATCAAACATCTTCTATTCGTCTATTAGAATTACAGGATAAAGTCGAGAAATGTCAGTAAGCTAGTGAAACTCAACTTAGAACGTTTTTTATATTAAAATTATTTTTAATATAAATATTATGAATATAAATATATATTTTAGAGTTAATTTAATTAGAATTATTAATAAATAATTTTTTAGTTATAATTAATTAACAAATTAATTAAATGAAGTTAATTTAAAATATAATTAAAAAATATTATTAATTGATTATTTATGAATTCATATATATATAATAAAGTAAAACATTAAAATATATTTAATTGAAATGATTATTTTAATTATTCAAAGTTATGAAATTTTTATTTTAAAATTATTTTTAATACAAATATTATGAATATAAATATATATTTTAAATAAAATAAAATAAATTGTA
>JAOXYD010129890.1:0-10996 GCA_028565735.1 Pinacopodium congolense | reverse complement strand
CTATTAAATAAAATTTTATACAATAATATAAAGTTACACATATATATTTTAAAATAATTTTTAATATAAATTTAATTTTTTAAATATATTTTTAATTAATTAATTGAAAGTTTATTCTGTTTTTAAATTAATTTAACTGTAACCAAAATTATTAATAAAGATTCCGGTTACGGTTTAGAACCGTTGATTATGGTTATGGTTTTTGAACCATAACCGCCGGTTAGAAACTTAACTGTGGTCAGGCCTATTTTAATATAATCTATAGATTTAAGAAGAGTTACAAAAAAAGTTTTTAATAATAATGTATGATTTATGTTTTATATTTTTTTATATTTATAAACTTATTAGACTATAAAACTAAAATGAACTTAAATTTCTTAAAATTATAAAATTTTATTTTCTTTTCCTAGAGATTGCACTTCGACTTCTCTTCAATATGTTTGTTAATTTTTTGACTTATTCCTTGTTTTTACCACATAATTTATCTGGTATTAACATTATGGACAAATTCCCAACCCACTTTTCCCATGATAATTTGATCTTCAAAATTAAAGTTGGGCGAGGAGAAGAGAGACTAGGAGAGACATTCATTCATGAAGTACAATCAACTTTCAAGTAATTCTAATTATATTATTTTTATCTAATGAAAAATGGGTGTAAGGAGAGATTGTTCTATTTAAGTACTATAGCTTTTCACTCCCATAAATATTAAGAATCCTCATTTATACTTATAATAAAGTCACAATTTATAAAATTTAGGCAATTAAGTTACTTATTCATATCTAAATCTTAACATGTCTGATTATTCTTTCAAACTAACTACATCATCACTTTAATATGCTATTGTCCTATAAATTAACTAATGGACTAATTACATTCAATATTCTATAATTAGATCTTTATTTTCTAAATTTTATATTTAAAATTTTATCTTTTACTTTTCTATCTATTATTTATGCTAGTTTATACTTTTGCAGTCAATTTGTTTGTTGTAATTTATTTTGTATGACATTATATTTTTAATTCAATAAAATGCATTCTTTATCTTTATGTATGTTTATGTATTTTAATTATTAATCATAAAAATAAAATCCTTGGAATAATTATTTTGCAATTACAAGATTATAATGTGATTATAATTATGATATTCGAATTGCAATTTTATATTATTCCTAAAATGTTCCTAGTTATAGTTTCATCAAAATGGGATATTGATGAAACGGTTAGACTAGCACATGTTTTGTTTCTTTTTTATGAAGAGAGTAATTGATCTCATAGATTAAAGTGTGGAGATACTTAAACAAACACGTGAGTGCTTATTAGAGAACAAGTTTACTAAACTGACTCGATTTTGAGAATTCAGAATGGAACAATACTTGTGTGTTTGTGGATTATCTCATTATAATGATTGTATAATTGATCATTAGACTTGAGATTACCAAGTTATTTTTATATAAGAATTATTGTATTTTGATGTTACTTATGATCTATTTTTCGAAATAGTTCAATTCGGTAGTTATTGGGTATAATATGAACTATATGGAGATAGTTGAGTAAATCAATAAAGAATTTGTCACCCTAAAGTAATGAGGGATAATGTTCTAATTGTTCTTGATTAGTAATGATTTTAGAAATCTCTGGTTAGAGTAAATTGAAATTTGGAAAGGTTGTTTTCAAATATCAATTATAAATCATTTACTAATTAGAAAGAACGAACATGATTGGATTATTTATTTCCAATTAGAACAATGAATGATGAAAAAATTAAATTATGCATTATAACCTTGTATGAACAGGTTAAGTTAAATCACTTTGACATTTTTAATATTTACGTGGTTATAACATGTTGTTAGACGTTAGTTATAATATATAATTATAAATTTTTTAATTAGAGAATTAAGAATAAAAAAAGGTATTTTAATTTATTTAATTTTAGTTGTGAATTAGAGTTATAATTTATAATTATTGTCGGTATATTAGAAACTTAATGGGATACACATAAAAGTCTACTAAAGGGAGAAAAATTAATTAAATTGGACATAATCGAAAAATTTTAAAAACTTTAAGAATCAATATGTGATATTTGATCTTATCGAAATTAAATTCTAACCTTAATTAAAGTTTGACTTTAATTATAATTTTGTTTAATTTTAATGTTATAAAAATATGATTTTTCATATAAAAAGTAGAAGAAGAAAGAAAGAAAGAATAGTTAGCACTATTGTTCTTCCTCCCAAAATTGATTTTGAGTTCTCCTTTAAGATCTATATAGATGACATTAGAGACCTAATATTTGCGTAATTCATATTTAACATATTTACAAAAAGAAGAAGATTCAATGGGAAAGGATAACCATATTTGTCAAATTTTCGTTATTTTTCTTCTTATTATATTTTAAATTAAATTTGTTTAAGATGATCTATGGGAAATTGAAAATAATTTCACTATGCCAATGGTTTGATCATTATATATGTTTCTCAACAGATATCTTATTGAGCAATTTCTTAACCAGTATGATATTACTAGTAATTTAAATATTAGTTTAAAAGGGTTCAAAATTTTTTTGATCAAGCATAATAATAAAAGAGTGAGTAGATACCCAAATACAAAACTGCATGCTATTTGGTTGAGTTTTTTATTTTTATTATTTTAAACATATAAAACCATTGTAAAAATGCGATTGGTTTGTATAAATGAATTTGGTTTTCTTTTTTTATAAATACAATTTGTAAATTTACAAAAATATAAATAAAAAACTATAAATAAAAAAATTTGATTCTTTCTATTTAATAAGTAGATTTTGTAAAAAAAATTTTGTATTGAATAATAAAAGTAATTTATTAACTAATATATATTTTTAAGGTATATGAGAGTATTTTACTATAAGAATTTGAATTTATTTCATATTTATTTATCATCATTAAGTTAGTTTTTTATAACAAATCTTATCCAAACAGGTTTTTTTATTATTTAAATTATAAATCTCAACCAAATAATTTTATTTAAAAAGAAAAAATTAAATTAAAATGAAAATTATAAATTATAAATAATACTAATTAGCCATAAACTTACACTGCAAATTATAAGAATAAAGCAACAAAAAGTGTGCAGCTCTTTCTTTATCATAATCAAGTTTATAAAACATAGATTTTTCTAACAAAAGAGTGTCTATGACTCTACGAGCTTATCTATATTCAAGGATCAGAACCTTTATGGACCAGTAGTCTCTTCTGCCGATCTTTTTCACTCCATTGCTTTGTTTTTTAGTTTCCTTGAGACAAGCCATTGAGTTTTGTGATCCAATATAATAAATCTTCAATTCACATGCTTTTATTGAAGTAAGGGATATCAACCTCCAATATATTGTCTCCTAAGTCCCTTTCTATTCTTTATTAACTGTCTTTCCTCTTATACCCATTGTATGATTGATATCGCCCAAATCTATTCAAATCATACTCATCTTCATCATCCGAATCTTCAATTCATACTTATCGTCGTCCTCTAAATCTTCTTTGTACATGGGCAATATCAACTGTATGGTGGACGTACAAGGAGACACCTATTAAGGTGAAAAAAGGGACATGGTAGACTACAAATTGGAAGTTGATACCCTTTATTTCAATGGAAGCCTAGGAATTAAAAATTTGTTAAATTGGATTGCAAAAGTCGATTGGTATTTTAATTATTTGAAAATTACGCTAGAAAAGAGAGTCAGGATCATGGCCTGTTGACTAAAAGATGAAGCCTTTGCATGGTGAGAGAGAATCCAATCAAAGAGGAAATAAGAGGGTATAAGCATATGGTACCGATGAAATACCTACAAAAGTGAGATATTTTACTGTCGGTGTATAAGCAGATTCTATTCTAACAATATCGACATTATTAGCAATGAAGTCAGATTTTATATGAGTATAGTACAGAGTTCATGCAGTTAACAGAGAGGAACAACCTCTTTAAGTCAGACGGGCGGCAAGTTACCAGATAATTGGAGGGGTTGAAACTAACTTTTAAAGACAGGTTTGGTAATTTGAACTCTCTCTGAAGCAAAGAATATAACTTTGAAAGTAGATATGATGTAACAAGAATGTAGTAGGAGGGCTCTTGAGAATTGTAAAGCTAATCGATGTATTTAGAGGCCTAAACTAGTGAGGAGTATACTTTATGAAGTGGTAGTAGCAACAAAATAATCCTTGAGGACAAGGTTTCCTAAAAGTGTACTATGGTAGACGGACAAGATAAGGAAGTGAGAACGCTTGAGAATCCATACATTAAGCTAATTGCTAGAAAGTGCTTTAAATGAAAATAATTTGGGTACAGACCTAATGAACATCCTTTTAGAAAGATCATAAAAATTGTAAAGAGGGATGATAAAGATGAAGGGATTTATTGTGAGGTAGATGATGATGAAAAAGAAACATATGACATTGATGAGGGTCAAACTTTTTATGGTTAGGAGGATGCTATTATCTCTTAAGCGAGAGGACCAGAGTCAAATTCACCAATTTTTTCACATGAGATACATAATCCAAGACAAAGTGCTCGGAGCCACTATTGATAATGAGACTTGTAAAAATATCATTAAAAAGGAGACTATGAGAAGATTGGGACTAGTAGTTAAAAAGCACCTAATCTTTATACACTAGGATGGATAAAAGTCACAGTTGATAAGGTAAATGTGATAAAGAGTTATAAGATGCCTTTCTCCATTGAAAAATATAAGGATAAGGTATACTATAATATGATGGATATGGATGTCTATCACTTGCTTTTGGGAGATTATAGTAATATAATTTTCATGTCCAATATTTGAGTAGAAGTAATAAGATCAAGTTAGAAAAGGATATGGTAAAGTACACATTGTTACCTCTAAAAACTAAAGCGACATGATGTGAAGGGAGTGGATCCTTATTTATAGTTGATAAATTCAAAGAAAAGGTTAAAGAGACAAAGCAAACAAATACTTTGGTAGTTAAGCAAGTGTTGATGGGTGAGGCTAACTTGCAAGTAGAGGAGCATCGGAGATGATATGACCTTTATTACATGAGTTGAAAAAGTTGAAATCAGAAGAGATACAAAATGGGTTACCACCCATGAGATATATTCATCATTACATCAATCTTATTTTAAGAGAAAACCTACCAAACTTACCTTATTATCAAATGAATCCAAAGGAGAGTGAGACCTTGAAGGAGAAGGAGGAATAGCTATTGAAAAAAGGGCTTATTTAAGAGAGTACAAGTCCTTATGTAATTCTAACATTACTGATCTTGAAGAAGGATGGAAGTTGGAGGGTGTTCGTTGATAGTAAAGCCATCAACTAGAATTTGAAGGGCTACAAGTTCCTAATTCTAAAGTTGGATGACATGTTAAAATGATTTCATGATGCCAAGCTATTATTAAAGATTAATCTGAAGAATGATTAGCATCAAAATCAGATTAGATTTGGAGATGAGTGGAAGACGACTTTTAAAATGAAGGATGACTTATATGAATGGATAGTGATGCCATTTAAATTGTCTAATACCTTTATAAAACTAATGAACCAGGTACTAAAACCTTTTATTGGCAATTTTTCAATAGTTTACTTTGATGATATCTTACTTTATAGTCATTTAGTAGAGGATCATTTGTTATATTTGCGGTGTGTGTTAGAGGCTTTGAAGGAAAATTAGTTTATGATGGGTATATTACTATTCTTGGTGTATGTAGTGTCTGCAAATGAGGGCAATCAAAGAGCTATGAAATTTTCATGAGTTAGGAACCTTTTATAGAAGATTCTTTAAGAAATTCAACACCATTACCATGCCTATGACAAAATGCTTGAAGAAGGGGAGTTTTAGTAGGGAGAAGAGGTAGATAAGAGCTTTGCACTAATAAAAGAAAATTTATGTATTACATCAATTTGGCATTAACAGATTTTGATAAGTTTTTTTAAGTTCATTATGATGCTAATGAAGTGGGAATAATGGGAATCTTGTCCCAAGAGAAGAGGCTAATGGCATTCTTTAACAAAAGGCTTAGTGAAGCTAGAAGAAGATGGAGCATCTATGGCAAAGAGTTCTATTTAGTGGTGCATATACTTAAAAATTAGTATCATTAACTGGTTGTCAAAGAGTTTGTGTTATATTCTGATCATAAGTTATTGAAGCACCTAAGTAGTTAGAAAAGGATTAGCAGTGGGATGTGTACGAGATGAAGTCAATTCTTACAGAACTTTTCATTTAAATTAAGATACAAACTAGGAGTTCATAATAGAGTTATTGATGCTTTTAGGAAGAGAGCATCTTTATTCCTTACTTCAAGCAATGAGATTGTAGGGTTTGAATAGTTGAGAGATGGTTACAAGAATGATGAGGAATTTGGAGTGATATGGAGCAATGTTTTAGATAACTAATCTATTGACTCAAGAGATGGTTACTTAATGCATGAGAACCAGTTATTCTTACCTAAAAAGTCCTTCTAAGAGTAAGTGATTTAGGACTTATATGGTGGAGGATTAGTAAGAAATCTGGGCTATGACAGACATTGACTACAATGAAAGAATGGTTTTATTAGCCACAGCTGAGAAGAGACATCTATAGATTTGTGAAAAAATGCTTCACTTATCAAAGAATAGAGGAAAAATCTAAGATACAGGATTGTACATATCTCTGCCTGTGCTAGAGAACATATGAGAAGAAGATCTACTTATAGACTTTATTTTAGGACTACCTTAAATCTAAAGAGGAGTTGAATTGAATTTTTTAAGAGATGACAGCTTTTTCTAGATGGCACACTTCATTTCTTGTAGAAAAACCTTTTATGTGATGGGAGTTATCAGGTTGTTTTTTTTTTTAAATTGTTAGTTTGTATGGAGTGCAGAAAACCATTATCTCATATTGTAACAGTAATTCCTTAACTACTTTTGTCTTACTTTATGTAAGTTGTTTTGATTTGTCCTTAAACTTTAGTAACATAAGTTATCCACAAACTGATGGGTAAACCAAAACTGTTAATAGAACTTTAGGTAATTTGATTCTTAACATTTATAGAGATAAATCGAAGTACTGGGATTTGGCATTACCACAAGCGGAGTTCAAAAGCTTGAGGTAGCCAACCAGTAGTACAAATAAATAGTAGATCAGCACAAACAACTAGAGACCTTTCATTTCATAGACCAAGTTATGGTGTTTCTACGTAAAGTGCGATTTCCTATGGAAACATATAGTAAAATACAACCGAAGAAATATAATTCATATAAAATATTTAAGCAGGTCAATAATAATGCTTGTATAGTTGACCTTTTTGATAGTACAGGAATTTTGAAGACCTTCAAAGTGGTGAATTTGTCTATATTTAATAATTCAGAAGCTTTGTTATATCTAGAGTTCATACCAACTTGAGAATGAGTTTTTCTCAAGTGGAGAAGACTAACGTAGAGCTGAGAAATTTTTATCTGAAATTTAATAATGACCTACAATAACACTATTATGTTATGTTTCAACTATCTTTATTTGTTTGGAATAAACATAAAAGTCATAGTCTAAGTCACAACTATGATCTAGGTCTTCAAATATATTGGAAAGTCATGAGGTAATTATCAAGGCTAGTATCACTATCATAAAAAAACTCATTGAATAGGTTTTGATTCACAATAGCACCATTCAACAATGTCATTGTGCTCTCCAGGACTCATTGTTATAGTCCAAAAAGGAGGTTGTAGATCAGGAACACCACATAACAATGCCATTATTCACCAAGTATACCACTATTATGTTTATATGGAAAAACTATATTTTAACTTATTTTTATTATAAAAGACAATATTATCCTTAATTTGTGGTTTAGATTTTCATATCATTTTTTATTGCTCTATCTTTATTGTTCAAAGATTATTCGGGCATTAATCCTAGTCAACCAATTTTGCGTTTCTTATTTCTTTCGAAGACTTTTCTTACAACCTTTGAATTTTGCACGATATATACTACATCACTAATTACAAAGTAATTATCCCAAAAGATTGAAATAATTTTATTTTAAGAAAGTTGTTGAGTTGCAAACAATGGTATGTTGCCAAAATTTACATAAAGCACTTAATTGGATTCCATGGAATCAACCCATTAAAGATACTCGGGTTCTTCTTTCCACATATTACATCTAGTTGACTTCAGATCATTTTCTTGAATTTGATTAAGATGTAATTGTAGAGGACCAATGAAAAATACTACACGATATAGGGGATATTATATCCAAAAGTTCATGTTCTAAAACATCGAAAGTCTGCAAATGATTATTGGAGCTTCACATGATTTCTTAATTCGCTCTACTAATATCCAAAACATGACATCCTTAGGGCCAATTAAATACCATGCAGGGCAAGAATGTTAATCCGTATCGACTAATTTGGGGTCGATTTCAAAATACCAGTCCAAAATTGGAACCTATATATAATTATGAAAAAATTTAAAGATCGAACATTTTTTTTCAAAATTTCGTATACATCGGTCAATTGATCCTTGGGTTGATGTATGCTCAGGGATTGATCAATCAATGTTGGCTTTAAATTGATACAAACCCCTTTTTTCCTCATTTTCTTCTTGTTCTTTCCCTTTTCTCTCGCTCTCGACTGACTCGAATTCTTTGCTACAAATCCAGATTTTTAATAAAAGCTTATATATTTGAGTTTAATCTTTCATCTACTACCTCCATCTGACTCCAACAACTTAAAAATACCTCTTAAAACACCGAATAATCACAAAAATACAAAATTCTATAGATTTGATATCTAAATCATTTTATGACAATTTTTCAAGTTTCAAACCAGATTCTAGTAGGTGGTAGGAGCTTTAGCAGCTTCTTAATGTCTATATCCATTTCCATAAACTAATTTAAAGAATTTGAGCTGAAATTAATAAGATTTGAGATTTTTCAATTTCATTAAATTTTCATATAATTAGATGTTAATTCATCAAATCTAAACATTGTAAAAGTTGAATTTAGTATGAATGTATATAGATTGAATAAAATTCAAAATTAGATAAAATTAGGGTTTCAAAATTGGAAGTTTTTAATTTTAGGTGAAATTGTATTATATTTTATAAAATTGAATGTATATTCATATAATTATATGTATAAATGAGCTAATAGAATCATCTATTGCATTTAATTTGACATAATTTGAATTTTCCAATTTTAGGAATATAGATAGTGGGAAATTTTCAATTTTAAGTAAAATTATATTAAGTTTTATGAAATTAAATGTATATTCATGTAATTAAATGTATGAATGAGTTAATAGAATCATCAATTTGATTTGATTTGATAGAATTTAAAATTTTCCAATTTTAGATGAAATTGTGGAATTATAAATTTTCAGTTTTATGTGAAATTGCATTAAATTTTATGAAATTGAATGTATATTCATGTAATTAGATATACGAATGATCTAATATAATCATCAATTTCATTTGATTTGGTATAATTTGAATTCTTTCCAATTTTAAATGAAATTGTGGAATTGGAAATTTTCAATTTTATATGAAATTATGTTAAGTTTTATGAAATTGAATGTATATTTATGTAATTAGATACATAAATGAGCTAATAGAATTATCAATTGCATTTGATTTGGTAGAATATGAATTTTCACTAATTTTAGGTGAAATTATGTGTTAACCCTATATGGCACCTAAGAGGGGGTGAATTAGATGTTAAAAATTTCTTTTTAATTACTCAACCTAATTTTTAACAATTTTCTCTAATGCGAAAGCTAAATAATATAATCAAATTAAAAAAATATTAAATAAGTGCATATAAATAAAAGAGAAAAGGAAGAGACATAAAAAAAACTTATACTAGTTCGGACCAGTCCACTTACTCCTACTTCTAGTTCCTAACATTACTTGTTGAGATTTTGGTACTAATGCAATAAAAGGAATATAACATTAGTATTGCAATCTTTTTAAGGTTCAAGGATAGCCTTTCACTCTTTTCATTTTCCTTAAACTAAAGAATAACCTCATAATCTCACAAAGATAACTTTTGGAAAAATTCTTTAATTATACTCATTTTGGTGTATAAAAAGGGCTCACACAACACTTAAATAAATGAATACATAAGCCTTACAAACTACTTCACAAAAATAACACATGAATACTTAGAATGCTTAAGAATGATTATAAGAATACTTTGAAGGATTATTGGATAATTAACACATACTAAAAACACCTATTTGTACCCCAAAAATGATCATTTAGTCATTGCCCAAGTAATATTATCCATTAAATGATTTTACCATTGCAAAATATGCTCGTTCCTATATTACAGTTGGATTTTTGTCAAGTTTGATGAATCGAACTCCTACCTTTGGTTGATCGAATATAGGTCAACCAATATACTAAGTTTGGTATGTCGACCTTAAAGCTGAAGGTCATGATAGATTTTGTTTCTTGGCCCAAATTAGGCCTCAAACAACCTAAAATAGTCCTTAACCCATATTCCAACACATATTATCCATACCCGATATTTTTGTACAATTATATAGTCTTAGAACAACCAAAAACATCTAAGTTACCAAATTAATTAAAAAAACTAAAACTTCCATCTATTTTCTTATCACATATTTCATCAATTTTCTAATTCATTTAATTTAACCAATCTTATTAATTACATATATCTATCATACATCAAAAGGATTTTTCACATACACACATCAATCACATAGTTCCTCTTGATTATGCACTTATACGTATTTTCTAAGTTTTGTATACAAATATGTATGGATGAGCCTCTTAGATAACAAAAAAAAAAGCTAAGCAAAACTTACAATAAGAATTACATAAATAAACCCACATTAAAACTAATTCGCTTCTTCAATGGTTTGATTTTTCATATATGACCTTCATAAACTCTAATTAAGCTTTAAGACTCTTAAAGAAAATGCACTCAAACTTTGTCCACACACCTATCTTTCAACATATCTGAACATAACATTAGTAATAGAATTGTTTTGTTATCA
>JAOXYD010129879.1:0-10996 GCA_028565735.1 Pinacopodium congolense | reverse complement strand
ATCGTTACCCAGTCACGATCGTGATAGAGGTTGGATGGATAGTACAGTCACGATCGTGACCTAGTCATGATCGTGATAGAGAGAGTAGTGAATAGTGTTGTCACGATCGTGACCTCAACTCTGCAGCTCTGACCACTCTGAACTCTGTTGGCCATAACTTCTTTTCTGGACCTCCAATTGACTCGAAATTTGAACGGGAGACTCCTAACATCTTGATCTTCATCTCCACCAATTTCCATGGCCATATAATCTCTAAAACTTTCCCAGTAAGCCACAAAAGTCACCTGAGAATACCCCACTCTGAAATTCTAATGCCTGCAAAAGCAAGCAACAATGTGCGTCAAACTATCCCTGAAATAAGCTCAAAATTCACCCTTAAACACTAATCAAAACAAAGGAACACTTAGACACTTCAAAGATCATGCAAAACATGCAAAAGGTCAAATAAACTGAAGCTAAAATACACAAAGACACACTTAAAATACCTAAAAACAGCCTAGAAACATAATCCAAAAGCACACTTATCATATATCTAAAAGGAAAATCAAACCTTAGAATAGGAATTTTAGAGATAAGGCCTTGACTTGACTATAGTATTGTCTTGATTTAATAAAGACCCTAGATTAGTTATTCTAACCTTTCCATAACTCAATTGAATCATTTAAAGCCTAATCCTTAGCTAATTAATCAAATTGGCAATTTTTTAGGCAATTTGGAGCCCTTTGCTTTGCAATGTTGGAAGCTTTTAGCTTAATTTAAGAGTTCTAAGCTCTTTAATTTGGCAATCTTTAGGAGCTCTCTAGATAATTTTAACTCAAGTGACCTAGTAATTTCTAAAATTTTCCCTATAGATTTGCCATTCTGGAGTCGTAAAAATATTTCACTTTATTACTTGTTAATCAATATACTTACCATAATTATTGGTTTTGAATTTTCTTGGGAAAGTGTGGTTCTATTGTTTGATTTGGTAGTAAATTGGGATAATTTAGATTAATCCAACCAACAACAATTTCATTAAAGGATTGGCCCTTCTTTGGAAGAGAGATGTCAATTTTACAAGGGAGGCTATGTCGAATTTTTAGTAGCTTCTTGTAAAGTGTGACATTGAGTTTTGATGTAGGACATCGATTCCTTTAGATTAACAGTAGATGCTGGGATATATTTTTTAGATGATTTAGAGTTTAATCAGTTAATAGGTTTTAATCATTCCTTCTATATTTTTTTCTATAAATCTATTAGGAACATAACCCTTAACATCAAGACATCAGGTACAACACAGAGGAGTACATTCCTCTTATGATCTAATATCATGGTTATGGGAATATATTAAAACTTCATTATGATATTCATCATCAGTATTACTATTATTGTCATATAGATACATAATAAAATCTTTATATATATATATATATATATTTTCATGTGTATGTTTATTTCTATTGTACTACTATGCTAATATGTGTGATGATATAGAGGATAGATATATGATAGGCTATCTAATAAGTGTCACTAGGTCGTGCACGAGCAATGGGATTCAAGTAAGTATAGGATTGCTTTATTCATTGGGATATAGTATGATTAATGTGGTTTAATTGAGTTACTCATGGACATTAATCGACGTTGCAATGTAGTTGTGCATAGTTTAATTGAGTTACACTCGAATGCCAACCGCATCATTATGAGATTATGGCTAGTTTGGTTAAGTTACTCTTGGCTAATAGTTCACTTCATTTAGGATAAGCAACCCGTGTAGAATAAGAGAGCCATTATGACTAACGTACACGTAGGGGGATGTCTTAAGGCCGTACTTTAACCTTCTTTCATTTTTTGTGATTTTATTAATTTTATTCCATGGAGTTGAATGAGAAATGTGTGTGTATTTATAAATATAGATGAGACATATTATGTTTTATGTGTAAGCTTTGAGGTGAAAAATTTGATCATGGTATTAATTTACTTAGTGAGATTTAATTACCCTGAATTAGTTTTTCATGACCTTACATTACAGACCTTCAATAGCAGGCCTCGTCACTAGATTTCTTCTTCCTTATTGTTATTATGTATGATTTGATATTGTTATTACTTTGACTTTGGAGTTGTAGTAGTTATGTACTTGTAACTTTCTCTTTCATATTGTTCATATCAATGTTTATAGTATATTTTGCATTAGATATTGTACTTGAAATTATTTTGGTATTGGGAGTATGGATTTGATTTGCCTTAAAAATTTTATCGTTATTGTTGATATTAGGCTTTAGTTGGATTTTAGGCTTGCTAGGGGTTTAATAGGCATTAAGCTTATTGTTCCTTTAGCACTGTTGTGGCCTATGGTTTATCAAGTGACAACTTAGACTGCTAAAATCCATGTATTAAACTATATTCTTCATCAAGAAATATACTTTCTATCTCTTAGTTGACTAGTTAAAATCTCTTCTAAATTAAAAACCTAAAAAGAAGCACTAAACTGATAAATGGATTTTGTATGATAGGTGTGAATCAAGCCCAAAAAGCTTATTTAATTCTATCTCTAGATATTCATGCAAGCCTTTTTATTCATGAAAAGATCTATTCATATAAATGATTTCTCAATCTAAATATATGAAATATGAAATCAAATTGAAATTTTTAGCAAATCCCAAACTAAATATAATTAGTACCATAAATTGATCTAAGGTAATTCAGGCTGTATATTAAATCAAGGAATAAACTATAAACAATTGACTCTTAAGGTTCATCTTGTCTATATCTCAAGAAAATAAGTTAATGTCTATAAAAATAAGCCCAACAATGATAAAGGATGAAAAAAGAATTAGAAAACCAATTCTTATATAGCTTTGTTCTTAAATCTTCACTTCAATGTTATTAAAAATCTCTTGATTTGCTTAAATCTCCACTTTGATCTTAATTTGATCCTATTAAATGGATTTAATATTGTGTAAAATAGGCTTTGGATTTTCCTCTTTGGATAGTTTTTTATCATTTTATATGGTTAAAAACTACCTAAAAATCCTAATTACATGTTAGCCTCTATTATTATGCCCTAAATCATGGCCATGAAAGGGGTTGTAAGAGAGTCACCGATTGATTTACAACCATGATTCTAGTTGCGAAATACAATAGATGCATGAGACACCTAACTTCATGATACAAATCAGGGCCTAGGTCATGCCCATGACCTAGGTTGTGAAAGAAACTATTTTGCTTCATTCTTTTCCCTCTTCAATATGAAAAATTGGCTAACTTTTTGTACAATCATAATCAACATACAAGCCTATAAAACAACCATTATTATATAATCTAATGTAAGCAATATCAAATGCAATCAACCATAGTAAATTTATCATAACTTAAACATGATCATGACATACAATTAATATTATCAATCCATTATACACATTATTAAGCAATCAATTAATTCTATTAATACTTTCGCAAGTGCTTTTTACACTCCATCTTGCATTAAAAAAATTCATTAACTCAACAATTAATATAGACAATTGCATTTTATACTCCATCTTGTCCTGGTAAATGCATTGTATGCTCCATCTTGCTCTTCATACATATTTCTTAGCTAGAAAATTCTTGTTATTTCAATTAGATCTTATTCAAATTTTACTGAATTTACGTAAACAACTAAATTTAATTAACTAAACATCCTATTCCAAGCTCACATAAAAATTCATATAGAATTAGAATAAAAAAATTTAACATTGTGTATAGGGGTCACTAAACACATTCAAATTACACACATAAGAAAAAGACATATTAAATATTAACTAAGACAACTGCATTGACTATATCAAAATATACCAATAGAAAATTAACTAGCCATCAAAATTATTCTGAATACATACTAAAATAGTTACTATCGAACTTATAATAATTCAATTGTAGACTAATAGTTATATTTTCTTTCTCTTCCTCATGTTTAAATTGAACATCGTCCTTGGTGTTCAAATAACATGAATAAACATAACAAGGAAATGAATGGAATAGAGAACTATTTTGAATGCATATGTTTATTGCTCTTTAAGCCATCCATGCTAACTAAAAAATAGAAATAGATACACGCATAAAAAAATAGTGAAACCAAAAAAATAATATAAAAACACTTTACTCTACCATAAACTTCAGTGGCTTGGTTACCTAAAACAAAACTCTTTTTGAATGTTTTTTAAATGGACCATAATGTTAGAAAAATTTTAATTTCCTCCCCTCCTTGTGGCTTTGGGAAATGTCATCATATCCATACTAGCTTATCATTGATGCATTAGCCTTAAAAGGGACTAATGGTTGAACCGATATAGAAATCTTTATCTCGCATCCTCTCTTTTCCTTGATGAACAACTGAAAGGGATCTTCATATGTATTTTTTTTGCTAGAAATAGGAAAACTAAGATATATCTATGCGCTCCTTTATTGGCTATGTAGAATATAGGATATGAGAGTTGAACTCTTTTGTCAACTCCACAGTATCAATTTCTTCTCCATCACTCGCAACATCATATTCGTTTAGTTCAGTCCGTGACTCTATGGAATTTTTTAAATATTTTTGTGTATATACTCCCCTGGATGAATTTTAATATAGGTTTTCATACTTTTTTGTTATTGTTCATTATCTAACTACATAAACTACCTTATCTGAATCTTAAAATTATAAGAAGAGGTTTCTTAAATTATCAAAAAAATTTCTATGGTTTCAAATAGAGATTCAAATATTAATATTATGTTAATCAATAGCTCTTCTAACTTGGAATCCTCCTCCAAATGGGGTAGCATTGAGTATACTTCATTACTTCCTAAGAAGTTAGGATGCTACGCCCACTCTGGCCTATAGTTACTGTTGTAAATGTGGTGGTAAACCATCTAATCTTCATCCCTGATTGAAGTTAGTTTAGTTGGCCAACTCAGGTTATTAACATGGTTTTCCATTATCTCCAAATATGTTATCAACACCTATGTTAAATCCCCCTAGTGACTTTCTAATTCCTACTAATACTCGTACATTAGCTAATTTTTTAATTATTTAACAAAAAAACAACTAGGTATACAAATTAAAAATTAAATAAAAAATAAAACAATAAAATAGCAAGTTCACTTGAATAATAATTTTTTAAAAAATAAATGTAAAAAATAAAATACAAATTATTAAGAAAATAGAAATAAAGTGTTCCTAATATTCTAATCCCTAACAACAATGTTAAAAATTAAAAATTTTCCCTATTTAAATAAAACCAAGATCAACTAGGTGAGTGAATCTATCACTTTGTGGTACAGTTTAGTGAATTCGAGTATTATTCCTACGAGAATTATAACCACTAGTACTAGCCATCATTATATTATCTAATATAACAAAACCAGTTATTAATTAATTGAAATATTAATTAAACTAAAACTAACTAATTAAATAAAAATCACAATCCAAAGCAATTAGCATAAAGGAATATCAATCAATTAGATTACGACCTAGATAAAGAATCCCCCTAAGACCTTAATATGTTTAAGTCTTATCTTTATTTAATGTTTAAGGTGAATTACTTAGATCATTAAGATACATTTATTAAATTGTACTCCTTTTAATAAATAATTTGTATCCCATAGCTGATTAATTATAATCTTTTTCTAAATTAAGACCCTAAGAAAAAGCATTAAATTTGTTAACGGATTTTGTGTTTTTGGTTTGGATTTACTTGGAAAGCTTATGTAATTCTATCTATAGAAATTCATGCAAGCCTCTTGATTCATGAAATGATAAATTTATATAAATGATTTCTTAATCAAAATATATGAAATCTAGAATATTTTTTTAGCAAACTCCAATCTAAATATAATGAATAAATCTAAGGTAATTCAGGTTTTATATTAAATAAAAGAATAAATTATAAAGAATTGGTCCTAGGTTCATGCCATTTAGATATAAAGAAAATTTGTTCATGTCTATTAACATAAACCAAATAATCATCAAGGAAGAACAAAGTATTATGAAAATCTCTTTCATGTAGTTTTATTCTTCAATCTACACTTCAATCTTGTTGAAAATCTTGCAATTTACTTGAATTTCCACTTAATTTTGATTTTATCCTTTTGAATGGATTCAATATTATGTAAAAATGGCTTCAAATTGAATTTTACATTTGAAATGGCAAATGGTCAATTTCAAGGGTTAAAAACTACTTTAAAACCCTAAAATCAACTAGAAATACCGCCAGTGTTTATTCTCAGGGTTGTGAGAAAATTTTTGACAAAGTCAAAGCTTGATATTGATGGTTGGATTGGGTCAAATTTACGTCAATTAATTATCAAATTAAACAATTAAAAAACAATTTCTTAAATCAATTTGAAAACTAACAAATACGGCATGTATACTAGTTAAGAAGTAATAAAATAGAGTATTTTTATGACTCTAAAATGTCAAATCCACATCGGGAAAATTTAGAAACTACTAGGTCACTCAGAATATAATTATCTGGAAAGCTCAAAATTCCTAACTTAAGGGTTATAATTGCTATATGAACTTAAAAGACAATTAAGTTAACCTAAAAATTCCAACTTTGTAATGAATTCCAAATTGATTTAAGAATACCAAATTGGCTAACTAGCTAAGGATTAGTCTTTAAATGACTTGACTGAGTTATAAAATGGATTGGAATGCCTAATTTAAGGTCTTCACTAAATCAAGACACTGGTATGATTAAGTCAATGCCTTATCTCTAATTATCTTAAATTGAAGTTTGGTCATTCATCAATTAATAGGGATTAGGCTTAAAGAGTAAGAAGTTCTAATCCTAAATCCATATTCAAGACTATTACCATCACGATTAATCAAAGTATATTTCCCAGATCCTTGATTAAAATCATGTTGTTTACTGATTTTTCCAAGGACTAAAGTACATAGCTATTGGATTTTTAATCATTTTTAATCTCATCTTAAGTGATCAAGCTAAGACAAGCTTTAAGAACTCAAAATAAACAAAGATCATCATCCAAAATGTGATAAAAACTCAATCAATCCAAAATTTTATAAAACTCAATCAATTCAATCAATCAAGTTATGAAGGAGATCTAACTAAAAAAAGCTAGGCTGTTAAAGACATTGCTTACTTCTTTCCTTGCACTCTTTAATCCATAAAATTGGTTCTGACCTAGGCTGTGAAACACATTTTTTGTATTATTCCTTCCACTCTTCAATCCATGGAATTGTTTAACCTTTTCCACAATCGTGATCAACATACAATGCCTATAAAACAACCATTTTTTTACTCTTATGTAAGAAATATTCAATAATCAAAACATATAAGCTTTGAAATTACATAGAATAGCGTCAAACCTAAGCTTTAAAGATAAAAATCAAAAGAAAAATATGGATAAATTAAGCATTATATTTTAGATTGAAGATTTTTTAATGATTTTATTATTAGCTAGATAAAGTCATTCCTCAAGTCAGTTGTTTTTAAGCTGAGAATTAATTTATATCAAATTACGTCTTGCATTGTTAGTGTACAACTTTTCTATCTTAATACATTTTAATATTTCAATTTTTTGTTGAGTTAAAAAGAGGGGTTTTCCCCTATAGTTACTCCTTGTCTCAAAAGCATCATCACCACTATGACATGTTATATAATACACTCATATTAATTTACTTTAGATAACTATGAAAAGTATTTCCTTTTTTGATGGCTTTCACTCTGATTTCTTGTTTCACATGCCCTTTTCAAAGTGATAGTGATTAATAATTTCATATGGTTTTTTTAAGTTGCACTAATAAGCTTCGAGTGATTTCATTTTTAATTGCCTTTATTTATAATATTCTTTATTTATTAAGGATGTTTATTATTATTTTATTTCATTCTAAGCTAACTAATTGAAATCTTAAAATACTTTTATATTTGTTTAGGTCTCAATTGAAGTAACTAAAGTTGTCAATTTTCAAGAGAACAAATGGTACGGAAATTTTAATATTCATCACTTTAAGGATGGCAACTCACCTCTTATAACTAATGAGTTCGAAAAGGATAAAGAGAAAAAGGGCTCAAGATATCTACAAAAATCAATATTATGGGAAATTCTTACAACATATATTTTTTCAAAAATTAGGATGTAATCTCATTATGTACATAAAAATAATTTTTTTAATTTTTTTAAAATCAAGACTAGTCTTATTTTATAACATGATTAATTTATAAATATAATAAAGTATAAATTATAATTCTAACCTTATTATGAGACTTGATTTCCTTCTCTATAACTCTTCTCAATTCCATAAGTTATTTGAAAATTATCATAACTACAAAAGTGCACGATCTCTAACAGTGTCCACATAAATAAGTTGAGAGAACTTTGCAAGAGCTGTAGAAAGGAGTAAGATAAAAGTACTAACTCTTATAGATCCTATGCTCATTTAGAATAGAGTTTAGGACTTTAGAAAATTTAATTAAACTATAATTATAATTTCCATTGCTTCTTTAGTTAGAATTACAACTAATGCTAATTAAATATCAATTAGTTAGAAATAAAGTTCAATATATAATATTATCACTATTTATTAAATATCTTATATTTGACCCTAAACTTCCTCAATCTTTACAATTATGTCTAACTTGATTAAATCACCTTTTTTCTACCATAATTCTTTGTGTATGATCCATTAGATTCCAGAATATGTTGGTAATTGATTTAAATTGAAAATGTAAGCTATATGTATTATTAGAAAAACTAAGCCCCTTGAATCTATCTTTACTTATTTAATTAAAAAATTTACATATATAAATCATTATTGATGTCTAGTAACATATCATAACTATATAAATATTAGGAATATTATAGTAGTTTTGATTTAACTTTTTAATATTTAACATTTTCATATAATTCAATTCTTTATAACCTAATGTTTGGATTAAGCAAAGAAAATGGAAATAATATCTAATTTATTTGATTTATATCATGTTAGCTCTTTAACATTTGTAATTGATTCTTGTAATGACCTTTGAAAACTATTCTTAATGTGTCGTTATACCTTGGTCAAGTATTTCTTAAATCACTCTACTACTTATATATAGTTTATGTTGTATTTAAAAACTACAAATTAAGCTACCCTTGACTGGAATAGGGTCTAAATAGCACCCTAACAAAATAATTCCTATATGAGATACTTTGGAGATCTCAAATCAAAGGATTATTTGTAAAATTATCACAATGAGTATTTTCATAGGCATATATGTAATTCTCATGTTAGGTTAGCATAATGAACTTATTCTATAATAAAAATAACCTGCACATTTATTTAAGTGGTTCCATACTTTATTTATGAGATCAACTACTTCCTTCATTAGGAAGAAATAAAACAAATGCTATTTTATCCATTATATTAGTTTCAAGTTTTAATAGAACAATAATTAGGTACAATTTATAGATAATACTTAAATATAATATGAGTCTCATAATTATGACCTCATCCCAATTTAGGTTTTAAAGTATATTTATTACATAAAAGTTATTTTATACATAAGTTAATTAAATTTTTGAATAGGGGACATTCTAATCATTAGTGTTTATGATGTCAAAACATGATTGTTAATAATGTTTTAGTTTCGATGTTTTAGAAACATCAAAAAATTTAATTTAGCAAAATCATGTTTGTGGAACCGAAAGAATGTGGTATGTAAAGTAAAGAAAATAAGCATTATGGAGCAAGCATTAATGAGAGGATAAATAATGGAAGAAGAAAAAGAAGAAAAGAAGTTTGAGATGAAGATCATGTATAGATAAATGTTGAATATTTGTAATCTATTATGCCTTGATCTTTATCAATGTGTGAAGGGCTTTATGTTGCATGAACATTTACATTGGGGAGTATACTTAAGGTTTCTTTTTTGGTCATTTCTGTTTAATGAATTTGCATATTAAGACTTATTTTAGAGTTCATTATTGGTATAAAATTTCATAATTAAGAGGAAATTTGTGTGAATTGCTTAAAAGAACTCATTTTGAGGTGTCATAATGATTGGGATGTTGTTTGAAATTTTGTAACTGTCTTTGGATTTTTTAGTTAAGTTTGCATAAGAAAAATGCTTCTAAGTAGTTTAGGAACTTTTGAAAAGATTTAGGAATGGTTTGAAAGTTTGTTTGAAATGAAAATTTTTTCAAAGGAAGACGTGTTTTTTGTTTAATTTTAAATTGAAATGTATTGGCATCTAAATATCTTTTAAGAAAATTTAGAAGTTGTATGAATTGATTTTGGAGTGAAAAGAATGTCTTGAAAATGTTTGAGAAAGATTTGAAACCTTTTAGAAAGAGTTTCAAGGTGTTTAAAGTGAAAATTTTCCATAACCAAGAAAAATTTTATGCTTGAGTCAACTTTAACCAGCTCTTAGGTTTAAGTCTATCGTGAGCAAAGCAAAAAGATCGATTGACTAGTGATAGTTCAATTGGTTTATGACATTGGTAGACTAGTTGTGGTGAGTAACGACTACTAAAAATTATCTAACAGTTTTCTAAGTATATGTAATAGTTTTATTTGTGCTTCCAATGTCTAGTTGAGTTTAGGAAGCATATAAATAGAGGTTCAAATTGATTTAAAACAATGGAAGCAGTGAAGGTGATTTTTGTTGTTTTGGTTGTTAAATGAGTGTAAGGGATAGTGTTGAGTTTTACACTTATATTTGTTGCATTCTTTGAGCCTTTTGAGTTTGGTTTTTTATAAAGTTTGGTGTTTGGAAGTTTATATGTTTGAGTTAGTATTTGAGAGTTTGATTTTAGAGCTTGTTGTTATGGTTGAAGTTGTTGAAATTATATTTTAGTGAAGTGTTTCTCTTCACCCTTCATAAAGAAACATTGTATAGTGGGTTTTTCTTCCCCAGTTTTGCGGAAAGAAGAAATTTTAAGGGTTTCTCTTCACCCTAAAGAAGATTTGGTATAGTTAGTGTTGAACCAAGGGAGGTTCCAATCTTGGTTTTGATGATAACAAAACTTGCTTAATCACTAATGGTTTAAGTTTATG
>JAOXYD010129868.1:0-10996 GCA_028565735.1 Pinacopodium congolense | reverse complement strand
GATAATAAATAAATAAATAAAAATTGTAATATAAAATTGCGATGCATTGCGATGTGATAATGGCATGTTTATATATATTCGTTTATATCTGTATGTGTTATATGTTTCATGACAGGTATATTTTAGTTACTCCTTACTGAGTTGGCAGCTCATTCCTTGCTCGTTGCATTTGTCAGGAGATTTTCAGTAGGTATTGGAATAGTTTGGATTTCCAGTTGTGTTGGTGGATAGTTCAGGCGGGACAACTTATCGCAAGATGTCATAGGAACTAGTTTTAGTTAGATTTATGTATTCTTTGACAATTAAATTAATTTGAGATATAAAGGAGATTGATGGATTATTTTGGATAGTTATTAGATTTATTGACATTGAAAATTGTGTCTTTTATTAATGATTATTTCCCTTTTGTTTTAAGTTAGTTCCTTGTGAGTTATTGAAGTTATTATAATGAGATTTTAGATAGAATTTAATGAATTTAGGGTATATATTTTAAATTGGGAATTGAGTTGAGGAATTAAGGTTGTTGTGATTTAGGAATTGTATGTGAATTGAGAATTCAATTTGAAACAGGTTGGAGCATCACATTAAAGGAGGTAGATTGTAGAGACCCAATTTCACATCAGTTGGAGAGGGAACAAAGTATCATTATAAGGATATGGACACCTCTCCTCCATAGATGTGTTTTAGGGGAGGCCCTAAAAGTAAAATCATGTGGGACGGGATGGTGGCCCAGCACGAACAATATCTATAGGTGAGCTGGTCTGAGCTGTTACATAAACACTCAATATGTTTCTTTTATTTCCTTTATTATGAAGGAGTATTTGTAGAAAATATTATTACGACCTCTAAAAAAGGTTTTGCAAAATACATACCTCACCATAAATTTTCTAATTTGACATTTAGATTTCTGGATACTTATGTGAAGGAAAACTTTTGGAGCAAATGGGAATTCACCATCTTTTCCCTATGAATTGTTTGTCTAATCATGTTATTATAAAAGTGGTGATGACCAGCGTTTCCTTGACATTAATAAACAAAATGGAAGTCCTTTTTCTGTAGCATCCCACTCTCATAGGACACTTATATGAAATTATAATGAATATCCAAGTAAATATCCTATAAGGGTGGCATGCTAGAGCAATTCTAATAGGCATCATGCAACATAATCAAATGGAACATAGTCATCAAAACTTTTATTTCATTAAAAAAATTTTCATTTATACATCATCATAAACTGTACACGACCATATTTATACTTGAAAGTGTGTTCACTTATTACATTTTCAAAGAGTTGGGTGCCACAGCCACTAGAGAGGCTAATTATAAGGGCGATTATGCTCTTTTAACGTGTTTCTCCATTCATTCATTAAATGGATTATTACAGACCATTCTCATGAAACCATGATAATTGTTTTTCTTGAATTATAAAAATAATGTAACAGCTTCCCCACACCCCCTCAGGAGATCTATATGTGGATAGTTTTTTGTGATAATAATGTGGTACCAAGAATGAAAATAATTCTACATTTCATAGAATTGGTACGTCTAGAAAGCTATTAGCCTAAAAGTCGATATACGTAAGTAATATACCTATTTTGATAGAAGTATTTTAAATGTTAGATTCAAATTTGGTTTTTTAAGTTATTAAAATAAAGCAAACAATTGCAGGACGCATATCAATGGGCAACTGTTAATGTGCACTAGCGTAATTGTGATTTAGTTGAACAAAATAAATGGAGAGAAATCAATGCAAAGTGGAAACATGCTATTTCAATCCAAAAGTAAAAAAAAACACAAATTCAATATAATATTTGCAAAGAATTAAAAAACAGACGAAAATCTTAAGAGAAAAGTGTAATTTGATTAAAAATAAGTAAAAGGTTTTTTAACAACATAAAAGATAAGTATTTATATATGTTACAAATCCCAAAACCTAATAATAAAGATAATTTGTTTTTAACTTTATTAAATAAAATAAACTACTTAATTCATACATTTTCCTAAACAAAAAGCGTAGATAAGTCTATTAACAGTGGTTTGGTGTAGCCATCAATGACACTATTGATGTGTGTCATTAATTTTCTAACTTTTGATTTCTAACTTCACGTCAGTTTCCCTCACTTGTAAAAATAACTCGACTTCGAGTAATGATCGAAATTCCCAAGTCGTTTATACTCCAAAGTCTTAGTAGGTTTTAATGCTTATGAATATAATGAAAAATATTACCTTTATGTCTTCACTAAATTCTTGATTTTTGCTTTCTTTGAAAGACAACCATTTTTGGATGTAAATTCTTCTTCCTTTTCTTTTTTTGTTGATAAGGATAGTACTAGTAAATATGTTATAAATTCTTTTGATCTAATTGCTAAAATTTTAGGTACGCTCACTTGAGATATGAATTCACCTTGACTTTAAAAAAATAAAAAAGAAGAGTTTTTTTAAAAAAATAGTTCTTCTATCGCTAACATTGTGTCAGATGCTTCCTTTGGGAACTTTGTTTCATTAATACTCCTTGACCTAAAATTTATTTGCCTTTTTAATTCCACCACAGGAGTATAGTCCTTTTTAAATTCTCTTTGAGTTTGTACAATCTTCTTCCAAGGATTAAGTTCTATAACACCCATGCATAACTGATACTCGTCGATTAACCACATCAAAATTTCCAATCAATTTCTTCTCAAACAAAGGGTTCTTCATACTTTTCTAAGTGAAGATTCCTAAATCACTTAATGACATAAGACATGTCAATTTCTTTATCTGGATAATGAACTAACCTTCCAATCATCTATTGAGGGAATGTAGAGTTTTTGTCTCCATCTTCATGAACAACAACCTCCTTTTGATGAACTACCTTATAAGTCTTGTTGGTGACTTTTATAATTTTCGCATCATCCATTTTACTCCCTCGTTCAATCTTTGCTAAAGAAAAAGTTGTTTCATTACTACTAAAAAATTCAATACCCGTCTTATTCATATTAAAATGGCCTTCATCAATAGAAATCATATTCATAAGTTTCACCATACATGGTTTTTTAACATCCTCAGTATTTAACTCTTCCTCACATTTCTCATTTTGAAATTTACTCGGCCTAGAAAGTTGTTAAATTTATATAGTTCACAATCTCCTTATCTTCTTTCACTTCTTCTCAGTTCACTTTCAGCAAATGAGCCTCCCTCATCTCCTTTGTTTCACCTACATATTTGACCTTATTACCATCCACTTGCAATAAATGATTCTTATTTTCTCCCTAAAATTTCACACTCCTTTTGTCACCTATGAGTACCAAAGTGTATTTCTCCCCATCTTTTATAAATTGATGGATATTATTTCTACCTAAGTGAATTGCATCGATGTCATACTACCATGGTTTCTCTAATAGATTTTGACACACATCCATTTTAAAGACATCAAAATAATTCTCTTTAGAATATTTACCAATAGAAAAGGGTATCTTATAACGTTCTTGGACAAAAACCTCACCAACTTCCTAATCTACCCAATACTATAAGGTTCTGGATATGGTTTGATGGTCAAATTTATGTTCTTCACTGTTGATTTACTTATGATATTCTCTTGACTCCCTCCATTGGTAAACATTTCACACAAATTTCTTTCACTCGACATCTTGTATGAAAAATTTTATATCTTTGGAGACTATTATACTTCTCGTGAGATATTGTAATCCTTCTAATCACACCTATAAATACTTATTCATTCTCACCACTAGAATTATTATTGTAAACCCAAGGCATATGATTTTGAAATTGAGAATAGCTTGCTGGGTCACCTTCCCTATTAATTGGATCCTCAATTCTTCATTTATTGCCTCCTCACAACAATGCTTGTAATTGATCCTAAATAATTTCCAGTTGCTTTCCATATTAGCCAAACCTTTGGTAACCCACAAATGTCATCATTGGTATTGGCCATTATCAGATAAACAACTCTTGGGTTCTCAAGGTTCTAATACCACTTGAATTAGAGCGGAAAGGTGCTACTCCAATCTAAGAGTAACAAAAATACAAATTCAATATAAGATTTGCAAAGAACTCAAAAGGTAGATGAAAACCTTAAGAGAAAATATTAATTTGATTTAAAATAGGCAAAAGATTTTCAATAATACAAAAATAATTATTTATATGTGTTGCAATCCTTAAAACCTATTAATAAGCATATGACTTTTTTTAACTTTTCTAAATAAAAGAAAACACTTAAAACATAATTTTTCCTAAACAAAAAGCGCATATATGTTAGTTAGGTGGTTTGGTGTAGTCATAAATGACGCCATTGATGTGTGTCGTTGATCTCCTAATTTTTTATTTCCAAAATTCACATAAGAAATAAATAAACATTTATTTATGATATAAAGTACTAATAATTTTACCATTACATTGTGATTCACTTGTTCATTCTTAATTAAGTGTTAGTCCCTTATACTAATAAACAGAAGTATAGTAGACATTCTAAGGTGTGTTAAAAATAACAAGAGGTACCAACAGGATTTCTATATCTCATTTTTCTAGCACTTTAAGTTGAATAGAACAACTTGGATTCTTGCATCTCATGGAATATAATAATTAACCTAAATGCTAATAGTCCACTTGTCAATATAAAATAAACCAATCTTCAAATAGGGATATGCTTAAGTGCCTAGACAATGTTGGGTGATCCTTTAACATAAGGAAAACATAGATGCTAAGTAATGAAAAAGGGAATGCAAGTTAACTTTCTCAAACTTGAAAAACCGATATGAACTTTCCCCAGTCGTGAATTTCTTCCTAGAATTCTAAACCAATTTTTAATATAACAATTGCTAACTGTAGTAACTTCCTAAAGGTCAGTGATATTCAAATAAATGATTTATCTCACTTCTCATGTAGGCAGTTTAAACCACTCTATAAAAACAAAACAACTGAATTCTTGTTATGAAGTGTCCATACCCTAAACCCTTCCTAGTAAGGGAATGAATCCATGTATAAGATTTAAATAATCTCACCTCTCATGTATAATAAGTGTTTGTATATGATAGAAGATAACTGATTTCTATCTCTCTAAACACTCTTGTCAAGGCTACATTAACTTTATTCTTAGAGTATTTAAATTGGAGAAACCTTCCAACTCTATTTTACAACTTTATAAGAAATAAATCTATTAAGCATGACCCGAATCCAACAAGAAATGGTAAATTTTACCAATATTAGTTAATTTATATTTTATTTTCTAATGACAATGATCACAAAAAGTTGATCTTTAAAATAATGCTGTTGATCAAAATAGTATATAGATATATGCTTAGTTTATTTTTTATTTGTTTGTAATGTAATGCTTGTTATGTCAATTCTAAATGCACATAGATATCTAATAATTATCGTTAAACTAAGAGGGGATCCAATTTTAGTTTTAATAATAATAAAATATAATTTTATTAATTATTTGTTTAATGGTGAAGGTTTTGAGAGACAGGTTCATTAAAGGATTATTTAATGAAAGTTTAAAGTGAAAAGAATGCCTAAAAAGTCCAACTTGAGAAATAGAGTGAGATCAAGGGTGCTAAACCTTGTAGTTGGTATATTTAGTTAGTTTCAAGTGTATTTGTAAGTCTTGTTTGAAGGTTAAATAACTTAAGGACTCAGAATTGCATTTACATTACATAAGTTTTTTTTTTCAAAAAGTGAATAAATTTTTATAGGTTAAGACATATATTTTTTGGACTTCAGTTGAAACACTTTCATGTCTAAAATTACTTTGGAGATATTTTGAAACTTGCTTGAATTGGTTTTCACATAAAGATATTTGTTTTGGAATATTTAGAAGTTGTTTGGAATTGATTTTGAAATGAAAATTTTAAAATTATGCAAAAATTTTCATTGATCAACATATTTTTATTTTTTAACTTCAACTTATAAATCTTGATAATTAAAATCTTTTTGGGGGAACATTTAAAACTAAGTTGAAGTTGTTTTCTCGTACAAAGGAATTGATTTGGAGTGTTCATCTTTGGTTAGAATCAGTTTCAAAATCTGTAGAAGCTAAAATTCAAGGCCATGAAAAAAGCATGAAATGATAAGGTGACGTCATCATATGAGAGTGAAGATGAAAACGTAGCCTCTCTTATAGAACTCCAGGAGATTTTTGAAGAAGTAGGTTTTTTCAAGGAAGAAATATAAAGATAAAAATTTAGAAGAAAAATTTCTAATATCATTTGTTTTTAATCTAAGAAATTGGGACATAGGAAGTCCTATTGCCCACTTCTTAAGGACATTAAAATGAATGGAAGAAGAGCAGGAAGGAGAAGAGGGAGGACAAGAAAAATAAAGCATTAAAAGCTATAACATAAGATGATTGAAGAAATTTTGAGGCTGAACATTCATAAGACGAGGTAGCCCATATGTGTTCCATGGCTGTGGAAGATGAGGTACCCTCAAGTGTTTCATGGCTATGGAAGATGATTAACCCTATTCTTCTCATTCATGTGAAAATTATGATAATGTTGATAATGAATTGTCATATGATGAGTTGATAGAATGTTTAAAGGTTATGGCCTTAAAAAGTAACAAAATTATTTTCTAAGTAAAAGGACGTATAGAAAATGTTGGATGCAAGCATGTAAAAATAGGAAAAGTTAAAAAATAAAATGCACGACTTACTAAAAGCTAAGAATGTGGATGTTACCTATAACGATGATAGGGAGAATTTATTGCATGAAAATGAGGACTTATAAGAGGAGTTCAATGCCCTAAAGAGATATTTAGCTAAATTCATAAAGGGAAATGAAAAACCAAAATGCATATTTAGAGCCCAGAAGGCTACTTGTGATAGGCATTAATAGTACCTAAATTATGCATCTTTTAAACATGGTTTTATGATGAGTATCTCATATATAAGGGAAAAATCAATGTGATTTATGTGCATATTTAGTTAAACCTTGGAATAAAGATGCTCCTTATATGTTTATAATGATTTATTATATTTTGATAGGAATTGGTGAGAAACTTAATGCACTTTTGGAGTTAGAAGAGTTGTGGAATTAATTTTTAGAAGCAAGAGCATCAAGTTAGGACATTTCACATCAAATTTCATGGCCCACAAAAGAATGACAAAAGATTTGTCGCAAATTGACTAAGAATAATGTAAAGCTAGACAAGCCATCTAAAAAGGGTTTTACACAACATTGAAAGAGAAAGATAGATCTAAACACATCAAATTCAAGATCAAGATTGGATTTCATAAGAAAAATTATCAAGGAGTCAAAAGATTTAAGATTTATAATCATGAGCACCTTTATTTCCTTTCTTCCTATGATTATCTTTGTGACTTTTGCAAGGTCTAGGAAGTTATCATCTCATAGGACTTCGTTTATTAGAAATTCTAGGATGCAACATTTCATTGTTTTCTTAATTTAACATTGAATGTCCAAATTTTTATTGGATTTTTTATAGAATAAATGACATTGATTTTTTATTATTATGTGAATGTAAACTCCAATTTTAATGATTTGATTGCATATGTTTACATTGAGAAATTGAATGTATATCTCGATTAATCCATAAACAATGCATGCATCTTGAAAATGAATCTAAATGCATCCTTGAAGAATTAAATATCTAGATTCTAACTTCATTATTTTTTTTCCTAATTCTTGTGAGTTGCTTGTGGAATTTTCTTTTATTTATTTTGCTTATTTTTTCAATCAATCAATTAATCAATCATTCCTTTAATTAGGATAGATAATAGGGAGGGGATTCACTGATAGTTGCAGTCCTCATGGATCGATAACCTTTCCTTATCGAAGTGATATGTGCACTTTCCTTATTTTGTGTTATGATATTTTTTTGGTTGTGATTCTTAGTCTATTTTGATTTAAAACTTAGGTGAGCAACATATGCATAAATGTTTTTGTACTTTTGATAAGAAATGTGTCAATTATTAGTGCTTTTCTAATAATTGTTAAACTAGCCATTTTTTGTTTTTATTTGTGTTTGTTTAATGTTTTTACAAATTATTATTTTTTTGCACTTCTTTTCTTGGTTTAATAACTCTTCTCTTCTTAATCCTTTGTTTGTTTTTTCATTTTTAAGGATAAGTACTTTACTGTATGATTAAGAGTTATCCTTTAAACTTGCTTGAACTAGATCCTAAAGTGGAACAAATATTTAGAAGAGGTCTAAAGCACTAGAAGTCAGAGAATAGTACAATGCTTGAGGTTCAAGGGATACTAATAGAAAACATGGGTAGAGAGTTAGGACCACGAGCTTAGCTTAACATAAGAGATTTTTTAAGATCCTCATTATAAGGCACATAATTTAGCACTTATAAGCCAAGGGTAGACACTGCAAGTTTTGAAATAAAGCCATAGATAATTCAAATATTTTAGAACTATGTTCAATTTGACAGGGTACCAAATGAGGATCCTAATGTCCATATCCCTAATTTTCTAGAAATATGTGATATGTTTAAGCTTAATAGCCTTTCTGAAGAAGCTATTATATTGAGGCTTTTTTGATTCACTTTGAGGAGTAAATCCAAGTATTGGTTCAAGTCTAACCTACCTAGCTTCGTCCCTTCCTATAATTAACTAGCAAAAAGTTCCTTACTGAGTATTTCCCTTCATCTCTCTTAGCTAAATTATTTAATGATATTATTTCTTTACAACAGTAGGAGCAGGAAAACCACTGTAAAGATTAGGAAAGATAGAAGGATATATGGAGGAAGTGTCTACATCATGGATTTGATTTGGACATGTTAATGCAAACCTTCCATGGAGGTCTCAACTTTGCCATAAAGCAATTGATCGATGCATCATCTGGTGGCATTAGTAGCTTTAAAAACTCTGAGCAACTCTTGGAGCATATAGAGAAGATTGCTATGAATACATACTAGTGGGATAATGGATGATGAAGGTCTAAGCCTTGTAGAGGGGCACATAGTATGGATGTAATAGCCTTATTGGAAGCTAAATTAGAGACTTTGACTAGGAAGTTATGAAACATGACTGTAACATTTGCATCAAACCAAGAGATTATGTGTGATTTCTATTGAGTAGGGCACCTAAATCACGATTGGTAATCATTAGGAGCTAGAGGCCAACTTGAGAAGGTTGACTATATAAGAAACTGAAAAAAAATCTATATAGTCGCACATACAATTTGGAGTGGTATAATCACTTTAATTTTTCATGGAGAGCTTAAGGCTAGTAAAGTTAGAACCACCCTTTAAGCTTTTAATAATAGTAAGAACCTAGAAAACCTAGTTTGGAGAAGACAGAAGGTGCATGTGTTCTTAACTAATGGCAAGGAGATAAATGGAAAGGTAGAAGTAGAAGAGGATAAAGTGATGAAGGTTAAGGAGGAAGCAAGAACTAGTGAAGAGGAGAAAGTGCTTGAAGGGAAGAAGAAACAAGAGCCATTACTTTCAGTTCCTATCAAAGCAATCATTGAACAACTTAAGGAGTAGATAGTTTTGTACTTTGAGCCTATCAAGAAATCAAATACTAACATTCTTTTAGTTGAATCTCTTAGGCAAGAACTAAAGAATGTGAGGTTTGTATTTGATGTGTTAGGGTTTAAATTAATTGTGTTTTAAATTTATTTTTATTATATTTTGACATCTAATTTAGTTTTTAAATGTTTGATTATTTTTTAGAAAATTTTAATATGAAGATAGATGAGATTGATTGAGGATTTGTGCAAAAAGAAAGCAACAATTTATAAAGTAACCCATATTGAGGTCTCTAGCATCTTGCATTGAAGGATGCAACAACTGGCTATCAACAGTGGTCCACTGCCTATCAATGGTGCCATTGTGCTTCAAAGTGTTACCACTATTGTAGGCATCAAATAAGAAAATTTCCCTCAAATCTCCACAATTACAATTAAAGCATGCTTGAAATTGAATAGCCTATCTAGCGAAGAAAAAGAAGGCTATCTTTAAGCCTCTGAGAGTGGAAAATAAACAAAAGAAACATCATTTTAGAGTTAAGGATGGATCGAAAAGTTCTCTCATTAGTTTTTCTTTGGTTTTCTTACAATTATTAGGAGCTTCTTTTCTTTTAAACACTTGTATTTGTAAGTTTGATTTGTTTGTAGAGTTGATAAGTGTTGGAGATTTCTATTTAAACATTTATCTGAGTTTAAAGGTCATTTTAGGGGGGGTTCTATCTCAAATTGTTTTATGTTTAGCTTTTGTTTAAGATTAATCAAAGTACTATGCTTAACCTCACATATCTTTATAATCTTTGATTTTTATGAGGTTTGATTAGCGATTTTGAGTTCTATTATAGCTAAGATCATATTTTAGAACTTGTAAACCATCCTAAAGTTCTCTTTGGTGTTTTTCTTTAACTCAAAACTTGTTATTTATCTTTGTATTTATGGATTAACCAAAGTATGTTATATAAAATACATGTTTTGCTTTCTTTGGTTAATATGTGAGGTTAATTAATTTTATATCTAGGTAATGGTTAGTAAATGATTTAATTGAGCTTTTATGCATATTTTAAGGACCAATTTTAGTTTATTGAAGTACTAAAATGTTTTTTTTAAACTGGCCACTTAAGAAATGAGTGATAGATAACCTAGGATCCAAGGAATCTACCTAAGTTGTTGGATTAATTAATAAATGACATAATCTAATTATGGCATAACCAAACCTAGATTAATTATGGGACTTTTAATTATAAGATTAGAGATCTTGGTGTTATGCTTCTTAATATTCAAGCCTATTGCCTAAAATTAATGAATTACCAAACTTTAATCTATGATTGATAAAGAAAAGACATGTCTTAACAATAACTTTGTCATGAAAATGTGAAGATGCTGTAAATTTGTTGTCTTAAATCCTATTTAGTCAATTAAATCATTGAACACTTAATCTTAAGCTATTTTTTTATTTGAAAAATTTTAAAAGCAAGTTAATTCCATTTACAATTTTAAAATCAGGTTAAGTTAGTTTAAATAATCAAATCGATCTTTTTATACAATTGTAAGTGAATTGACC
>JAOXYD010129857.1:0-10996 GCA_028565735.1 Pinacopodium congolense | reverse complement strand
TATCTTTTACTTTGGAGTAGATGATATATTCATCATTCTCCTTGACCTCTCTAAAGTTACAGAAAAATAGTTTTACAACTGTGGGACAAGTTTCAGCTATAAAGGTAAGAATAGGCTCCCACCCTAGATTAATGAAATATTGAACCAGACCATTTTCCTTATAGGTATCTAAATGGGTAGGTGAAATAAACCGATTTTTTGATAGTTTTCTAGAAGCATAGTTTTGAAATTCAGCAGAGTCACTGTATCAGTAATAACTAGAGGAAGATATCTTACCCCTAGAGGTATTGCCACCTCAAGTTATATCCATAATGTAGAAAAACTAGATAGAAGTGAAAGGTTTTGAAAAACAACAAACACTTAAAAAGGCTTTAGGGAAGAAAAAGCACAAGAGCAGTTCTTACTGAAGGCCTTAATCACACAACTTGTAGATTCAACCAATTAAGGGTGACCAAAGATTTAACAATAAAAACAAGGTTCTATATGATCATTCCATGCTTATGATTAGTGAAGAGTTTAAAAAAGCTTGAACTACTTAGCTTAAAAGTTTTTTAAAAGATGAAAACAATTTTGAAAATCCCAGGTTTTAAAAATAAATTCACATGCATACTAGTTTCAAAAATTTTAAAAACTGTATTTAACAAAAGAAATCAGTTACCCTTAAAATGTTGAAATAGATTTTAGACTTATATAGAAAAAAAAATGAAATTTTGGTCTTTTTAGGAAAAAATATTATTTAACTGTCTTAAGTAAACATTTAATTGAATTTTAAACACTTTAATTTTACTAAGAATTTAGTAAATTGACCAAAAGTTGACTAAATCCTAAATTTTAAGTCTGAAATTTGACAATTTCCATATTAAATTCAATGAAATAAAATTGGCTGCATAAAAACCTTAAGTGAGCATCTAATTGAAGTTTAAAAGGGCTAATTTTAAAAAATACCCAAAAATTAGACATTAATTTGACTAACCCTAATCACAAAAATCTAAAAATTGGGAAAAATAAAAATTGAGCATGCATAAATGAAATTAAATGTTCTACAAGCCTAATTATTCTTTTAATTGCAAGAAAACACAATAAATTCTGACTAATTTCTCAATTGAAAATTCTATTTAAAAAACCTAGAAACCTATAACCTTAAAATTGATCCAATTTTGAGTTCAATTGAAGTAAGAAAGGAGAGGGCTTCAGTTAAGGGAGTTACCAAGAGCATAAAGATGGTCTTGGAATGGTTGGATGTTCACCAGAGACGGAGATCGCTTAACATAGTGTCGGAAAGGGAGAACCAGCAGGGAGGGCTTGCCTTGGCTAGACAGGGGACGAAGAAGGTAGCTTGAGGCTGTAGGAGCTCAAAGCTCATGTTTTGGAGGCTCAATAGAGGGAGACAGCCGTCAGAGAAGCTCCATAATCGATGACAATGGCAGATAGCATGAGAGGAAGAGGAAAGAAGGAGAGTCAGAGAAGAAAAGAGAGGAAGGGGTTTGTATAACGTGATTTTTAGGTTTGATCGACCGATTCATTTAGATCGGTCGACCAAATATCAGTTGATCGAAGAGTTCATTCGGTCAATAGATAGTCTGTTGATTGAAGAATGCATTTGATCGACTGACCATCAATCGTTTGATCGAACTAAGCATTCAGTTGACCGATCAGTGCTTGGTTGACTGAACTAACATTTGGTCGACTGAAGGGTCAAATACATGAAAAAAATCCAAACAAACCAATATTAATTCATACCAAATCCAATACACATTTAAACAATGGGTAACTTTAAATTTGGTGTCATATATTTATTCTTTTTCTTGGTTCAACAATGACAGTCATCCTTTTTTGTTCCTTACGGTACCTTTAAAATAAAATTTAATAGACTTTCAGTACCTATATCATCTTGGGTGCATGAGTATTACTGTAACTTTTACGACCGAATGAACCTGTATTCATATTTCTTAAACTATCATAGAAAAAATAGTGAATATGTCCACACCTCTCACAGTAAGTGTAAAATAAAAGAGTGAAGGATTTATATTCATTCCTTTGTCTATAATCATAATAGAATTTTTAAGATGTTTACCCAAGTTGAGTAAATGTTCTAGAGTTGTGGAGTTGAGGTCGAAAAGATTTCTTAGGTCTTGATGTATACATAAATGTAAGATGCCTAGGTTGAGTTGATGATGCATTTTGAGTAACCTTAGGACAATCATCTTCTAAACTTTTTCCTTTATAAAAGTGGTTTTACTAGACCACGCTTCATTACTATATCCTAAGCCATGCTTGTCATTTCTCTTCTTTTAAACACTTAACATAGTTTCAAATTTTTCTTTGCCTTGAGTAAACTTGGAGACAGTTTCTTTAAGTGACTCTACTTCTTTCTTTAAAGTCATATTTTCATTTAACAATTCATTGTTATCTTTAGACATCAGATCTATATTTTTTCTAAGAATATCAATTTATAATTTTTACTCATATATTTATTTTATGGATTCTAAGTTTTTATCAAGTAGGTCCTTCTTTTCTTAGCCAAATCTCCTACAAACTCAAGCAATTCCTCATATGTGTATTTAACTTCAACTTCATCATTCGAGTTAGGAGTACTTACCTCATCGTGAGCCATGAAGCACATATTTGTTATCTCTTTTTCTTCAGATCCACTAGACTCATCCCATCCTGCTTTAAGAGCTTTCTTCTTGAAACTCTTCTTGTATTTCCTTTCTTCTTTTCTTCCTTTTCGCTTTCTCAAAGATGTGGACAATCCAATCTAAAGTACCCTTTTTCACCACACTCAAAACATGTTATATTAGAAGTTTTAGAAACGAACTTACCTTTGCAGATAGGAGTTTGCCTTTGAATAAGTTTTTTTAGCTCATTAGTGATAAGAGCGACGTATTCTACTTCTTCGCTTCCATAGGATGATCCTTCTTCTCCTTTTCATCCTTCTTTGTTACCTTAAAGGTAATATTCTTCCTTTTGGGTGTAATTTCTTCTTGAGCATTGTTTAACACCATTTCATATGTGAGGAGAGAACCAATCAACTCTTTGATTGACAAAATGTTGAGATCCTTTGCTTCTTGTATTGCTGTCACTTTAGGTTCCCAAGACTTTGGTAGAGACCTCAAGATTTTTCTAGCAAGCTTAACATTGGAATAGGTCTTACCTAGACCCTTTAAGACACTAACAATATTATTGAAATGAGCATACATTGAAGAAATATTTTATCTTGAGTTATTTTAAATAATTCAAATTGATGTGTAAGCATGCTAATTTTAGTTTCTTTTACCTAATTTATGCCTCCATGTGTGATTTCCATTGTGCACCAAATCTCATAAGCAGACTCATACATGGAAACTCTGTTAAATTCTTCTATACTTAATCCACAAAATAAAACATGTACAACTATACTGTTTAGAGATACTAACCTCTTTTCTTTAAGATTTAGCTCATTATCGTCCTTGAGCACTACTTCGTTTTCAACCATCTTTGAAGGTAAGGTGATCTTTTGAGAAACACAACCTTAAGTCCACATTTTCACTTCTCAAAAAATGCCTCAATCTAACTTTAGGCTATGCCATATGATAACTAGGTGGTAGGGATTTTAGTTGTAGCTTTTCTTGTCCCCTAATGAAAATGAAAACAACCTTAATTTAATTGTATTATCTAAAGCCCCATTAAACTTAAATGTGTCACATATCTCCAATAAATTGGTTACGTGTAAGTTTGGATATCATAAGGCAATCCATCCACTTACACAAATTGTTGGAGCATTAAGATGATGTTAAACTTGTTCTCAAATTATTCACATTGATTGAGGGCCTCAATATACTAGATCGCATTCTATGTATTGAAGGCTTCTTATAGTAGAATATTAATTGAGGCATGTTCTCTTCTACCATCTCTACCAAGTCTTGTGGCTTTGCTCTTATTTCTTCCCCTTATTTAAGCATCTCTATACAATTCCTTAGAGTTGGTCTCTCAACCTTAGGTTTAGCTTTCACAAGGTCAAAATTGGAGCTTCTAATGCAACATGTAAAGCACCTACAAATAGTGGAAAGTAATCAAGTGTAAATGCTAAATGAAATTAAAATATAAAAAATGAAGAAATTAGAATAAAATAAAAATGTGGTTAAAGTAATAACTCTAAATTCTTCTAAAAATCACTAAAGAATCCCAGTAAAGATGCTAAAAACTTGACACATGTGATTTTTAATTCTAAAACAACTTACTTTTATACTACATAACTATAGGTAAATGCACCTATAATTTATATAGTATGCCAGTGAGTTGAGTATCATTTCCATGAGGATTTCTAGTAAGTATTAGTTTAAATGTCAAGCTATTAATTAACCTAATAATTAATTGATTATAAAATTAATTGTTAAAAATGAATTAAACTAAACTAAAAACTAATAATTAATTAGGAATGACCTAAGGAATTTAAGAGCAAGATTAATTCAATAGGTTTATATTTAACAAGAATAACTTTAAACTTTTCTTATAATAAAACAATTTAAGTAGTTCATTTCAATTATCTACTGCCACAAAATCTAATCATGCACTTGCAAACATAGATAATTTTATTTTTTTAATAATCATATTAAATTACCATAAGCTTTTAATCCCATACAAAACTAATCTTCCTAACTAAATAATAAAAATTTATTGAATTCAAAATAAACAATGAATAAAACTAAGAATGTTCAAAAGTACATAAAGAAATTGCTAATGAAAATGGTGGAAACTTCTTCTCCAAGACTTTTCACTCGTAGTCCACCAATCTAGGTTTCTTCCTTTCACCTTGAAGCTCTTTCTAATTTAATATGTTGTCTTTAACCTTTAGCTCTTAAAACCCTTTGAAAGCCATTTTTCTCCTAACATTTGTCTTACCTCTTATATGTTTTATAGTGTAATATCCTAATGTGACAAATTAGTTATAATAGTATCCTTTTTAGCTTCAAACTCTTCACTTTCTTTCCACTATTAAAGGAACAAAACAACACTTGATAGGAAGCATAATAGACCCATTCTACAATGCCATTCACTTACTATCTTTCTGTGGAATGACAACAGTGGTGTCTTAACCTACAATAATGTCGTTATCAACCCAAGTTATTTTTTATATTCCATTGTGCACCACAACAATGGTCTTTATATGGTCCATAATAGTGTTATTCTTCAAAATCAATTTGCTTATAAAATTCACTCTTTCACTTACTCCTTTTTGTGATCTTGATCTCTTTAATGCAACAACTACTTATATTTAATTAAAAAAGTCATTAAGAGGTTAATTTAATAAATATTGGTTAAAATTCACATAATAATAGGTTAATAAACATATATATTTCACTTAATATCTGTCACATATATCTAAGAAAGTCTCTAGATACATGTTAAAATTTTCTAATGTTGAACCATTAAATTATAAGAGCTTAATCATAGAAATAATCCCATGGAAGATCTCAAAATTATTTGCATTGACCCTTGGCCTAACAATTGTGGTAAAAGGTCTATTATTATTCTTAATTATTAAGTGCATCATAGTTGACTCTCTTCATGCTTTTGGGTTAGGTACTACTACATTATCCTAGTGTTCCATATTTGGTATTTCAATTTCTATTTCAATATACACCTTAAAAATAAGTTCTACTTCTACGTTATTAGATGCATCTACTTGGGTTTATTTTCTTATCCTATACACAGTCTTCTCTAGCTCATGATCAAATACTAACTCCTTGAGATTTGATCATAAGTATGCATACAAGATAATAAATTGGAGAAAGAAAAATTAAACAAAAGAAACCAAAAAGGATAAAAATTAAACAAAGAAAAATGAAACAACAAAAATTAAGTATAATGTAGGAAACAACAAAAATTAACTCCAGACTAATCAAAAAGAATCTATTCCTAATATTGCTAGGAAAGATCCTCTAACAATAGCACCAAAAACTTTTTATGACCTATTCTTACTCATTCAATTAATTCTAATATAAGATTAATCAAATGCAAGTATACCCTATCAATAAGTAATACAATTGATTATAAGTCCAAAGATCATTCCTCTAGGAATCTACTTTAATTACTAAGTGACTCAATGTATAATTATCTAAAGAATCCAAATTGCAGTGATAAATTAAATTAATTAACTAAAATACTAAATTTCTAAACAATGCAATAAATCACAAATAGAAAATAAGGTTACCAATCCAAAAGTCTAGCTAAAGGTTCAGGTTTTAATGGATTAACAAAGTCTATGGAATTCCTCTATGACTAGATCTAGGGTATCTTCTCTAAATCAAGACAAAACTATAATTTAGTTAGTGTCTTTTTTCAATTAATACTATTTCATTCTTTGGTCATTTAATAAACTTGGACTAATAGGCATAGAGATCAATAAGTTCAAACCCAAACTCCTCTTTTAGATTTGATATCCTTATAATTAATCAAAGTTTGGGTATTCATTAATTGAATTCTTTTGTTTATTGATTTTTTCAATAAGTAAGGTTGATCTCTCGGATCCCTAATTACCTAATATTTTGTCTTAAATGATTAGTCTACCATAGATAATGAAGCACTCAAATAAATAAATATTTTCACAAAATAGAAACAATTGAAACATAGTTAAATCCATTTGCTTACCTTACCTTAGCTATTAAAGAATTTAGCCACATATAATTTTCATCAAACACAAAGATTTTATAACTTAGCTATAACTAAATTATAGCTTTCCCAATTGTAAGTCACCTTCAAATCCATTGAATCCACTTCTTAAATACTTGAGTTTGTTACTTGTATTTCTAATTCAAAACTTGAGAGAAGACTAACTAAGAAAACCTAAAACTTTTGAACTCTCTATAATGCTATGATATATAGATGACTGCTAGGTATTTAGGGTTAATTGCAGAGTGAAGTGACTAATTTGCCCTTAAAACCTCACTTAATCGCACTATTTATGAGTATAATGGCTTTGAAGTTAGAAAACCATGATACACTATCTATAATATAATCATCAATGGTATTTTTCATATTTAACCCTAAAGTTGTTATAAATAGAATTTATCTTTTAACTTTTATTTGCATGTCAATGACAGTTCACCTTGAGATCAATAACACTGTTCTTATATTCATTCTTTGTCTTTATTTGGTACTTTAATAATGCTTTATAGGGATATCAATGATGCTATTATTGAACACCATTGATGTTCTGAAAAATTATCCAATATGGTTTTTCATACCAAACCCCTCAATTAAGCGTGAACGATATTTTAACCAAAAATACATATAACTAAACAATTTCATAGTTAGATATGGGTTAAACACATCAATTTATAACATAAAAATCTATATAATATACCCATATTAGGCATCGTTATGCTTAGAGTCAAATGTCGTTTAGTATTCAAATAAAAACAATATATGAACAGTGAGAAGAATGTTTTTTTCATATTATTTAAGCATTAGTTTTCCTTAACAGTTAGACATAAACCCTAGCAATGTTAGCCATTCTTCTACATATCTTTCAATCTTCAGTCTTTTCTTCCTTTAAGCACAACTATATCTTTCTTTTGCCACCTTCTCCTCCATCAATCTTCATCACCAATTAAAAAATATTCTCTGTTTAACTGTCAATCAACATTATTTAGGGGATAGATTCTTTTTTTGTTCCTATTTATTTTATTATTTCCTTTCTACCATTAAAACTTTTAATTTTGTTCATATTACAACAATAAAGTCTATGGTGAAAAATAAACAAAGGTTTAAAGCATTAGTAAAGAATATGGGAACGAAGAGAACTCTGATATCTAGGGAATTATATCTAGTTAAGCTATCTAGTGATACCTCAAATCATTATAAGGAAGTACATGAACCTATCCTAATGGAGGAACAAAGTCACTGGAGGAGGCAATGGGAACACCAGCTTTGGAGGAACCTAAAAAATGTTCAACATGTTTATATTCTACGGTTCCAAAGATAGGTAAGAAAGCGAAGTTCGCTAGAAGTTTGAACCTTAAATTGGGTGGTTACACTACATTTATTGATGTTGAGGATAATAAGAGATACACCTCTATTTATGAATGAAGAATCCAACCAAGCAATTTAGTTCACATCCGTACACTTGTTTAATTGCATATTTTTTATAAGTTCGATGAGTTACTTGATAGAACTAAATGGAGAACTTATTTGAATATATGTTGTCCTACATTTATTAAGCTTACACATGAATTATATACCACTTTTCAATTTAATAATGAAGATAATGAGTTTGATATATTTATTAAGGATACTATAGAGATCCAATTAATGGGTAAAGAATTTGCATTTTCCCTCACTGACTTTAATATTTTCAAAGGTTTTATTATAAAATAGGATACTAAAATCAAAGTTATTTGAACTCACAATGTGATTACCATCGTAAATTTAATCCTTATAAGTTATTATGTAGAAAAAGACAAAGCCTTCGATTTATGGTTCTTTTGTTACTCATTTAGCTATTAATCTTGGTTTACTTAACATTTTGACAACTAATATACATGTAACATACAATATGGAGCCTTTCGATATTTTTTGTTTAAATAGAATGGGTTGTGTTATAAAGAAGATATCTATGGAAGTTAATGCTTTACAAAACCAGGACCAATGACTATGCCAACTTCTAAACCAAAAAAAGTGCAAACACAATTCAACCAATGTAATTGTACAAAAAATAATTTACTGTCAAATCACCCTTTGTCTTCTTTGGGCCACTAGTCTTTAACACTTGAGAAGGGATTAGATAAGATGTACAGAAAAATGAAGCAGTTTAAACATAACATGATGATATTTTTTAAAACATTTCATGGCTTTTTTGCATCTTGTCCTACTACTTTTTTAAGAAAAATTCTCTCCCAATCCATAAAAATTCAAGAAAATCCCTCCTTAATGTTTGCATCATGAAGCAAAGGACTTTCAATAGAATTTTTTCATCAATTTTAGTTTGATTGGATTGAATTGTGTACATACTTTCAGATGCAACTAATTGAGTAAAGAGTAACTCATATGGAATGATTGAATGAGATAGTAATATGAGCATTGAATGTGTAAGCTCGATGGCACCTAAGAGGGGGTGAATTAGGTGTTTACATTTTTTTTTACTAAATTAAACAAACTAAACCACATAAAACAATTTTAATTATATGGATCACTAAAATAAAATTCAGCCTATAATGAAATGTCAATGTTTATGAAAATTCAAATCGAATTTAATTAAATGAAAATGAAAAACAAGTGCATTAATATGAAGAGATGAGGAAGAGAAGACAAAAGGATTTATAATAGTTCAGATTAACCTCTTAAGCCTACGTCTACTCTCTAACTTCTTGTTAGAAATTTTCACTCAAAAAATCTTCCTTCAGTGGAAAAGTAACCCTCACAACTTCTTTCCAAAAAGAAGATGAAGAGAAACCTTTACAATCATACTTCACACAAGGAGGATAAATTATAACATAATAACCTTACTCACTAATTGAGTTAAGAGGAACTTTATACAATGTTAATTTTAAGGGTTAAGAGGAACCCAACAATCTTACTTTCAAATGGGTAATAAGTAACCCTTTAAAACACCAACAAAAATTCTCAAAACTTTAGCTAACACAAATAACCCATAAATCAACCTTTCTAAACCTTAATTCAAGTTTACATAATTCAACAATTTCTTAATCAACAAAAATGCTTAAAGGGGCTCACAATTCAACTTATGCAATTTCAAATCCAATGTATTCCCTAATGCTCATTCATAGCATAAAATAATTCTAATTCACATTAAAAAATCAATGCAATCTAAATATTTTTTTAATCTAGTATAATAATAACCTATTAATCTATTTTAAAGGTAAATATTAACCTATATCATTATCAACACACAACAAGATTAAATCCCCAAATATGAGACACCAAACACACCTTTAAATGGTTTTTCACTTTAAGCTCATCTAATAAATGTTTATAAGCTTTAAAAAACCAAAACATTAATCAATCAAACTCTTAAAAGCTTAAACTAATAGATTTTCACATTTTTTTAGCTCAAGAAATAAATTTGGAAACAATTTTTAAGTAGAATATATGAAACGAAAACTTTACAATTCAAAGCAATCTATACATTTAAAGCTCAAACAAATGTTATAAGCACCTAAATCAAAGTAAAAGCTCTAGTGCACTCTTGGAACCTTAAAAAAAATTTTAATAATGAGTTTTAAGCAAAGAAAAATAGATTTGATAAGTGAAAAAAAAAAACATAGAAGACAAACAACAATAGAGACAGCTTTGAGAAATGTGAATTTTAAAGCTTTAAACAATGTAATAATTGCATATAAATGATAATGAAAGTTCTAGAACACTCTTAGAGACTTTAAAAAACTAGAAACAATAAATTTGTTGCACTAAACAAAGATCTGAACCAAGAAAATGAATTGAATAGAAAATAGAACGTAAAATACGAACAATTTTATTAACTCTCTCTTTTAGATCTTAAATATTTCATAAACTTTTGTAAAGAATATTATGAAAGCTCTAAAACACTTATATATAGTGTTTAGAAGCTCAAATGGTATTTAGTTACTCAAAATATCCATTAGAGATTAAAAAATCATAGAAAATTGAAAGTTGCAACATTTAGAAAATTAGTCATTGACCAAAACGATGGTTTCTAGTTTCTCAATGGTGTTGTTGATCTTTTGACAAACAATTGTTAATCTTTGAAGAACTATAATGATACCATTTATTATGCATTAACCATCGATGTGACCCATTGTTTATAGCCCATAAATGTATAGAAAAGATACAAAGCAAATGCAAGACACTCCAAACAAATTCATAACATCTAATAAAACTTCAAACAAGTTTTAAAACCTAATTGAAGGCTATTTGAATCATAAAAACATTTCATATGACATAAACATAAAAATTAAACTTATTTATCAAGCATTTTCATACTTAAAAACTTTTATAAACACTTACAAACTTTCACAAA
>JAOXYD010129847.1:0-10997 GCA_028565735.1 Pinacopodium congolense | reverse complement strand
AACACCCTTTGTGGATTGATTTGGAGGCCATTAGTGAGAAGATGGGTTAATTAGGGAAAACAATGTTCAACATAGGAAAGCTAGGGTTTATCTCAGAGATTTTTTTTTATTTTAGGAGGATACGTGGGTGAAGGAGAAGTGTCTCCCATATGTGAAGATTGGGGTCGTAACAATCTTATGACATCCTTCATTCATGATAACTTAATTATTTAATTTTTCAAAAAAAAACTCTTCATTAGAGTCAAATTCTCCAATATTTGTGCTTGTTTAGGAATCTTTTTTTCTTGGAGAATAAACCGTCTAAAATTTTGATGTAACAAAACATTATAGAGATTGAAAATTAATGTGAAAAGGACTTACAACACCTTCAAGAGGTGGTCTGACATTTCACAATAAAGAAATGGTCCATTTCTGACCAAGTGACTAAGTCACGCCTGTTCCTATTGCTAATGTCTTGGGAAACATTTATCTTTCGAAATTAACAAGCATGTCACAATCTTGTAAAAAAAACTATATATTTTAAATATAATATATAACATAATGTATAGAAATATGTTTTTTTTTTGAAGTAGTAGTTACATAAACTTATGATTTACTGATCGTAAAGTGAGACCTCTACTTTATATAAATTTTTTAAAAATTAAATTAAACTAATAAAATTATCTTACAACAACAAAAAAGTTCAAACCTCAAATATCATAAAAGTAATGAGTACATAAACATATTAGGAGATAATAGTGGAAGATTTGAGGATTAAACAAGCTAGGTATTAAGCAATGAAGACCATCAATAGTTAAGATGATTGCATGACTTGATGAAAAATTCTTAAATTTGATAGGTGAGGTTTAATGTTTTTTTCTCAATTTCCTCCTACTCCTTTTACTTATCAAGGGGGATTTAACCTGAATATTTTCTAATTAATAAATTATAGTAGATGCTCGTAATTCTTCAATAGAATCTTAGTTAGAAAAGGAGTCAGAACTAAAAGAGTTAACGGGGATATTACCATCAAATTGATTTCTTGTTGAAGGTTTTGATCATTGTTCTATTAAAATGTTTCCACTTTAAGGAGTGAATTGATTATTGGAAGAATTGGCTGCTTGCCTTTCCTTAATGATTTTGAAAAAATATTCACTGCATTGTTATGAGATTTAACTAAAGGGGTAGTTGTAGGAGTTGGAGATTTAGTTAGTTGAGGTAAAGGAGAGCTGTATGCTTTAAATTTCCCTTACTTGTTAGGAGCATCATTGGTCTCTAAATTGTGGCTTTCTAGTTTTTTCTCTCTATCTGCATTGTTCTTATCCTTCTTTATAGGAACATTCAACTCTTCAAAACCTCTAGTTTTGTAAATATTTAGGGATCCAAAATTCTTTTTATTTATTTTGATTAATGTTGGGTTTCCAATTTGTTTCCAATCATATAAAATTGAAAGTTCCTTCATTATTTGATTCGTTTCTATATCATACGTAGCAATTAGACAACATTTAGGTAGGTTTTACTCTAGATTTTCTTCTACATAGACTCTTGCAAAACTAAGTCTCTGCTTCATTTTGGTGATAAAATCCAAGAACAAAGGTACTCCTACTGAGCTGGCTAACATGCTCAATCCTTCTATTGTCCAACATTCCATATATTCTAATCCATAATGGTAACTTCTTCATCTCCTTGTTTAGTATCATTCCTTATTCTTATTTTCTTATTAAAATTGGCCTTCCCTTTATATGCCATGAACCTTGATCTAATACTTTCTTTAGACAAAAGGCATCAGTAAATTTAAAAATTAAATTTTATTATCATCGACCATCATCTCTTGCATATTATATTTTTCCCATAAAGAGAAAGATATGTTTTAAACAATAAGAAAAGAAAATCTTTTGTTAACAAGATAACCTACTAAGAAATTTTTTTTATCAATAATGCACCCCTAGATGCTTGTTCAAGAGAAGGTATTATGATAGGAACACCTTCTTCCAAAATTGGCTTGGTATATTTTAAAGGTGGCAGATCCTTTATTATATCTAATTAGTCTCTAAAAACTGCTCTCCAAGTTCTCTTCTCAATCTCTGCCAAACTACTTTTAACATAATTGTCCTTGAAATCTATTTCTTTAGTAGCTTCTCTAAGAGTCGGCCACTCCTCAGAATGTTCAAAAGCTACTTTTATATTTGTTAGAATGGGGAGTTTAGCCTAGGTAGATTTAACAACACATGACTTAATAGAGTTATCAAGCATACCTAACTTCAAACTTGACAACTTTGGATCTAGAGGCTTTAGAGTTGGAGATAGAGGAGAACCACCTTCATGAGATAGTACAAGTGACTCCATTTATCTGTACTTCTCCCTAAAGAAGAAGTGATGGTCAATGGAAAAAACTCTGGGAAAACTCGTAAGGAGTTCTCCAAATCCTGCCTTGAATAATTTATAATCATCATCTCCAACCCTTTTGCCAAGATCTAGCTAAATTAAAACGTAAAAATACTAAAATTTCATAATTATCCCAAATAATTTAGCTTGATGATATTAATTTAAGGCCATCTTCTTGTAAAAAATTATATACTTTTGTTATATTATATGAAATAACATATTGAGTTATTTTAATCTTTTCACAGAGTATAGTTACAAATATGTATTATTCATTGATCATGTAATCGGATCTTTAACTTATATAGTAACTTTTAAGTGAACTAAGACATAAAACATACGAAAAATCCATAATTATACTAAATTTTTTAGTTCTATCATTTTAATTGATAAATTTAGGGTTTTATAGGAACATTCAATCCTTAATTTGATTCTTCAGAGATTACTGCATATAACCCATAAAAATAATTAAATTTTTATGTTTCAACCTTTTCTAAAACATTTATTTCTACATTACTTCTAGCTAATAAAAATAGAATCCTAATTATTGTAAATAATTATCTCTCTATTGCTTATATAGATAAGATGCTATTGTTTATAGTTCCACCAGTATATATTAAAAGTTTGTTGTAACTGGAAATTAAATTTTCACTACTTTAAATGTTTTATGGTACCATAGTTAAAACAAAGGTTTTAACACCTGTTCTTTTTTTATTTGACAATGTCGATTATCTAGCTTTATCTTCCATCTTTACTATATCTTATTGCTTTATCATCTACATTCTCATTCTCTCCAAATATTTCTCATTATCTACCTTTTAAATTCAATTCCTATAATTTTCTGCTAGGGAAAACTCAATTAATACTAAGGCTTAAAGGTTGTCGCTTAGCTGGACATATCGATTGTAATGACTCTCCTCCTCAACAATGTCTAGAAATTTTCTTAATCTTGAATATACTTTAGAAGAATAACGTGACTAATAAGTCTTGCATTGGATTGTGGCATATGTTTTAAAGTCTCTTTTTCCATAAGTGCTAGGAGCAACAATTACCAAAAAAAGTATGGAATAAGTTAGTAGTAGCTTATTCCTCTAGGTCTTGACTTCAAATTCAAAATTTAAGGATGCAACTTCATTCTATTAATACGGTTGAATTATCTTAAGTTTTTATATGCATTTCAATGTGAATTTATCCCTATTTTTGTATTTAATTACTAATTTTGTGTTCTTATTGAGTGTATATGCAGATTTAATAATGGAATACAAATACAAGATGAAAGCATGAAATTTGAAAGAGAAATGGAGCAAAAGGTCAAAGGTTATTTCAATTTTGGAAAAAGGAAAAAATAAATAAGCTGAAAAAAAGAGCACTCATGTATGGACGGACACATGTTGCTCTTTCAAGTCAAAACAAACAAAAGCTTTCAAAACGCTTGGCAAAAGTGGCAAAACAACATAGAATCAAAGCATTTAAGTGGACACCAAAGGTTTTAAAAGCTTTAAGGAATGACATAGCAAGGGGAGAACTCTTATTGATTGGAAAAACATGCAATCCTAAGCAAGCTTGGAGAAAAACTTGAATAGCTTTCGAGGTCAGCAAGGATTACTTGAGAGAGGAGACCTTTCTAGGAGAGTATTACTTTCCAAGAGAGGTAAGGATGACTCCCAGGCTTAGGAGCTTTCCAGGAGAGTAGAACTTTCCAAGAGAGGTTGGGACTGCTCCAAGGCTTGGGAGCTTTCCAGGAGACGACTTCTCAACCTCCCATGGAGAGGAAGACTTAAAACTTGATAGCTTCCTAGGTGAGGACACTTGCCTCTAACTTTCCAGGAGAGGCACCAACATTTGCAAGCTTTCAAGGAAGTGAAGACATCGCATTTGGAAGCTCTCCTTGCTAGACATTAGCAATGTGTTTTAAGAGTTTTCCTTGGCTTGTTCATTTGGTTTTGCAACTGTTCACTTACTCTATTCATATTCTTCATTAGACTTGGTTATTTGTTTTTATTTTCAAATCCTTTAGGTACATATTGCCAAATTCTTAAAGATTTAACTCACCATTTTAATGCTTTCCTAGTTATTATCAATGTTTTACTTTCAAGAATACTTAGGTTATTTGTTTATAAGTCTCTAATTTAATTTCTTATTATTGTAAGGAGCCATGTTTATATATATATATATATATATATGAATGGAGCTTTTATCTTCAAATTTTTAGCCTATATTCTACTTGTTTAGGCTTTGATTTTTATATTTTCAAGTTTGTATTTATTGAATATTAAGTTATGTGAAGTGTTATTTAATAGATTTGCATTTATTTTTAATGTCTTTGGTTAATCTATGCTTGATAGTTAGGATTTATGTATGTTTTTAGGATATTGATCACTTAATTTCAATTTTTTTTTCAATTTATATATGATGAAGTTTTTATTTAGAATATTAATTTGAATTTTGTTGAATTAGATTTTAGTTAATTAATTAATAGCATAGGTAACTTAAGTCTTTGTTAGTTTAATTGTTGAATTGTGTTTTTCCTTTGGTACTTTTAAATTTTCCAGCTTTGTTTTTATTTAATTGAATATGGTTTGTGTTTATTTAGTCTTTGTTTTGGTTAATTTAAATATGTATGGTTAGGTGTTTAAGAGCTTAAAGGTATAGGAGGGATAAAAGGATAATTAATTGTGAGAATAGAGTTTCTTTTAAATTGATTTGATATTTTTTATATTAAGTTAGTTTGGAGCTTTAGTTAAATTTCATGAATTAGGTATTATCTTTAAGCTTGATCACTCTTTAGGTAATTTCCTAATTTGAATGCTAGGCTTGAGCATGTAATACATAATTTTTCTTGACAATTTCTAAAAGTAGCAATAGGATAGTTGGATTTGTTAGAATATTTAAGCAACTAGTTTAGGGTCCTATACCTTTACATTACACTTTTTGCGTTTTTGTGTTAGGGGGTTAGTCGTTCCTTAATAATTAATGCATCTTCACTAGTAAATCTAGAGAGGTTGTTCTAGTTTATAGTGAAGATAAGAGCATTTATAGAGCTTATTACATTTACCTAAGTTAAAAGAACTGAGGGTTTGAAAACTTATGCACTTTGGCGAAGTACCTTTTATCTAACTTCAAGGATCAATAATTATTCTATAATCCTAATGATACCTTTGCCTAATTTCTTTTTTACTGTTGTTAGTTTATTGTTTTTCGCTTTGTGTTTTTCCTTTTTTTTGTTTTAATTGCATCTTAGTTATGATAGTTCTCTTTATGTTTAAGAGTTTTTGTTTTTGTTCTTCTTTACTAGATTAGAAATAGCATTTGCACCTTAGGTCCCTGTGGATTTAATATCCTAACTCACACTACTACATAGTTAGGTTTAGTTAGGTTTGTTATTTAATAATTAGTTACAGACTTATTATCTATACACCAGAAGAATGATAGTATTCCTATCTACATGAAAAAAAACCAAGATCATTTCTAATCGGCTCTCAACTTTGGGTAATCCCATCTCTAAAGATGATCTTATAGAATATGTTCTAGCAAGCCTTAGACCAACACACAAGCCTTTTACTTATGCATTGGAGGAATGAATGGAAACAATTCTATTTAATGATCTTTACGGACTTCTCCTTTCTAAAGAAAAGCATTTAATGATAAAGGTTAAGGTTGAAATAATTTAACATGTTGTTCTCTACTAAAATTGATAATTGCAAAATAGAGGTTGAGGACTAGGCAATTATGGTTGTGGATAATCTCACACTTCCTCCTATAGTACAATTTCAATTCCTTTAGATGTTAGTACTTTTACGTTTCATAATTACAAAGGCACAAGTGGTTTACAAAAATGTGTCCCTCTCTAAAGCTTAACATAGAAAATCATTATATGGCTTAACCAAACCTTAAAATTGTAGTTTAAAAAGTTAATTATTGTTCTGAACTAGCTCAAATTTGAAGGCTCTAAATCAAATGTTTCTCTCTATTTTAGAATGAAGGGCTCCCAATGTGTATCTAAGTTGATAATGTCATATTCACGAGCAATGGCTCTAACTATATTTAACAACTAATTGGGCAACTCAAACAACAATTTTCAATCATAAATCTTAGGTGTTTGGAATATTTTCTTGGAGTCAAAGCAAATTATTCCAATGATGGTCTTTTTCTTTCTCAACATAAATATATCATGGACTTGTTTGAAAACAAAGCACCTTGAGGTTGATTTCCTTTTTGTGAGAGACAAGGTTCGAAAGAAGAACTTCTTGTAAACTATATTTGTTCCTCTAACCAATGTATAGACATTCTTACAAAGGTATTGTTTAAAGCCAAGTTCCAACTTTTACGTGGCAAGTTGCAAGTGGCTTCCACTCCTTTAAAACTTCAGAGGGCATAATAAGGATAGAACTTAGTTAGCTGGAGATAAGACCTCAATTATTGTAAATAATTATCACTCTTGCTTATGTAGATAAGATGCTATTGTTTGTAGTTGCTAAAGGATATGATTATAATTATCCTTCCACCTTGTAAATATTAGAAGCCTTTTGTAAATGGAAATTGACTTTTTATGACTCTAAACATTTTACCAGGTTGGATTTCTATACTTAATATCTTTTTTCCTCTCTTTTTTCTTTTTTGTGCTTGTTGATTCAACAGTAATCATCCTCATGCAAATCTTTTTACAGTATACTTCTTTTTTCCCCTCTACTTTGTGAAACTAAGACTTCTTTATTTTCCATTTTTCACATTCACATCTGTTAATAATCTAATCTTTTCCATGAATGAAAATCTTAAAAAGAAAAGATAAAAATCAAAATAAAGAAAAGAAAAGGTAAAATAGAATATTAAAAATGAATACAATGTAATCCTATTTTCTTTTTCTTTCCCCTGTTCTTACTTGAGTAGAATACGACGTTTTTTCTACTTGCGTACACATATCACAGTAGACATACTTAATCTACGTTAACTTAAGTAAACACTGATACTATCAGAATGATCGATCATCTAGAAATATTAAGTATATTGAACTCTTAAAAAAAATCTTCATCACCACTAGTAAAAGACTCTCTACTAAGCTCGAGCAGAGGAAAATCTTCCACGAATAACTTATCTAATATCTCATGAAGATTAGGAATATAGTCTCTCTCATTTATCATAGGAAAATATTGTTGGGAAACCTATATTGATCTAATTGATATCGCAACAGAAAAATTAAGGTTTCTTACACATGATCAATTTATCAAAATTTAAATTGAACTAAAAAATAATATTATAGACAAACCTAAATAAAGGATTTGCTATTGCAGTGAATTCTTCTTGTATCTTTACTACAGCTGTTCACGTACCCGGCCTCTAACTGTATCCCCAGGTTGATGGAAGAGAACTAAAATCCTTTTTGAGATGATGGTAGAGTTGTACTAGCAACCCTAGAGTTGTCATCCTTTTATAGTGAAAAAATTATATTTTTCCTAATTTTAAAATTAAAATTAATACAAATTATAAATAAAGTCTAACTCTAACTCTAATTATAATTATAATTTAATTTTAATTACATCAAATTATTTGACCCTAAAGTTTATTAAACTTTACAATTAAGTCTAACTTAATTAATTTTTATTCTCTTCTAATAAACCTATATGTGTGACCTATTAGGTTCCTAATAAATTGGCAATGATCATAAATTATACTTCTAATTTATAATTAAAATTAAATAATTAGAACTCCTTTTAATTTATCTTTAATTCTCTAATTAAACAATTTATGATCATATATCAAGATTGACGTCTAGTAACATATCATGACCACCTAAATATTAGGAATGTCAAAGTGGTTTAACGAACTTATCCATGCATGATTATCGTGTATAAATTGATCCTTTCATCATACAATGCTCCAATTAAATTTAGAGCATAGAATCAATGTCTACTTTATAAAATCCAATCATGTTTGTTCTTATTAATTAATAAATGATTTATAATTGATATTTGAAAACAACTTTTTCAAGTCTCAATTCACTCTGACTAGAGATTAATAAATTAGTACCAATAAAGAACAGTGGAACATTCTCTTTAATTACTTTAGAGTGACGAATCCTTTATTAATTTACTCAACTATCTCTATATAGTTCATACTATACCCAATAACTACCAATTAAACTATCCCAAAGAACAGATAATAAGTAGCTTCAAAATACAGTAATTCCTACACAAGATAACTTTGGTAATTTCAAGTTTAAGGATCAATTTATACAATTATTATACTGAGATAATCCACAGATATACAAGTAATGTTCCATTCGGGGTTCTTATAATCGATTCAGTTCAATGAACTTATTCTCTAATAAGCACCCATACATTAATTTAAGTGTCTCCACGCTTTAATTTATGAGATCGATTACTTTCTTCATAAAAAAGAAACTAAACGTTTGCTAGTCTAACCATTCTATCAATATCCCGTCTTGATAAAACTATGACTAGGAACATTTTAGAAATAATACATAATGTAGTTCAGATCTCAAAATTATAATCACATTATAATTTCTAATTGCAAAGTCATTATTCTAAGGATTTTATTTTTATGATTAATAATTAAACTAATTAACAAATACTTAAAGATAAATAATGTCTTTTATTGAATTATAATATAATGTCATACAAATAAATTACAACCAATAAATTGGCTGTAAGAGCACAAACCAATAATATCATGCTAGAAGAAACAACTTGTACCATTATTGGGAACATTTCTAATAAGCATCTTAAGGAACAAACATCATTTACACAGTTGATAATTTTTAAAACATTAATTAACATATGTAATCAATTTTACTTTAAAATTTTAATCTAAGAAAATAAATAAATTTATTAGGAGGTAACATCATTTTATAAACTACGCAAATAAATTCAAATAGTGTGTATGTGTGTATATATATATACACACACTAAATAACAAGGAGATTTATAAAGAACTATGTTTGAATTGAGAAACTTATATTTGTAATTTTTTTCCTTTCTATAAATGCATGTTAGCTTATTTTCATGTGGCCCATGTGACTTATTGGCCTAATTCTAATGAAGTGGGCCTATTGTGATGGTTAGTAGGCTTTAAGGTATATTAGAGTTAGTGGGCTTTAATACGTGAGCCATATGCTGTATTTGTAGCATTGATTAATTTGTTCGCTTTAGGAAATTGGATTGTCAAGTTCAATGGTCTGAACTATGCGAATTGGTCCAAACAAATATAGTTCTAACTGGGCGTAATGGATTTGGAATTGGTCATAGTTTTAGACATAAGTCCCTTCTTTTCATTTAGATTATATGGTCTTAGTTCTGCTTGATACACCATAAAAAAATAGAGTAGCTGAAAGGTGGAATCGTACTCGTATGGATATAGTTAGGAGTATGTTAAGTTATAGTACTATACCTTTATCATTGTGAATGCATGTATTAAAGATCACTGCATATCTACTTAATAGGATTCCTAGTAAGGCAGTTTCTAAGATACCTTATGAACTATAGACAGGAAGGAATCCTAGTTTGCAGTACCTTCATATTTGAGTTTTCTGGCAGAAGTAAGGTTGTATAATCCACATGAAAAGAAGTTTGATGCAAGAACTGTTAGTGGTTATTTCATTGGCTATCCTGAAAAGTCATAGGGGTACAGGTTTTACTATCCTAACCATAGTACGAGAATAATTGAGTTTGGTAATACTCGGTTCATTGAGAATGATCAAATCAGTTGGAGTGAGGAACCACGAATAGTGGATATTCATGAGAGTCAAGTTGAAGCTCCTCCATCAAGTGTTGTTTCTCCAGTTTTTGTCCTTTTATTACATCACAAATACACAATATACTGACACAAAAAATTAATGTTCTAACTCCATAAATTGAACATATTAATGAAGAATCAGTTATTGATGCGCAAGTTACAAATGATCAAGTGATACCGCAAGGAATAACATTGCGAAGGTTTGTAAAGCAATGAAGACCAGCTATTTCGAGTGACTATGAAATTTGCTCACTTGAACATGAATACAACTTGAGTATTGATTATGATCCAGTCTCATTCAAAAAAGTCATGGAATGTAACAATTTTGAAAAATTGTTTATTGCTATGAAAGAAGAGTTAAAATCAATGGATGACAACGAAGTCTGGGAATTAGTTCAACTCCTAGAAATTACAAAATGAGTGGGTTGTAAATGAGTCTTTAAGACCAAACGTGACTCACAAGGTAACATTGAAAGATATAAAGCCAGACTTATTGCTAAAATTTACACTCAAAAGGATGGTATTGACTGTAAAGAGACCTTATCTCCAGTTTTAAAAAAGGACTCATTAAGAAATGTTATGGCACTAGTGGCTCATTATAATTTATAGCTTCACCAGATAGACGTAAAGACTGTCTTTCTAAATGGTGACTTAAAAGAAGAAGTGTATATGGACCAATAGAAAGGTTTTTAAACTACAGGAAAGAAAAAGTTAGTGTGTAAATTAAAGAAGTCAATATATGGACTGAAACAAGTTTCCCAGCAATGGTATTTTAGGTTTAATGATACCGTTATGTCTTACGATTTTGTCGTTTCATTCACAAAATCAGTTAACCTATCACTTCTTATGGTAATTGCTAATGACAATTACGGATAAAAAACTTAAAC
>JAOXYD010129819.1:0-10997 GCA_028565735.1 Pinacopodium congolense | reverse complement strand
AGGAGTGAATTTAAGTGTTCTAATGAGTAGATTAAGGAATTTAACACTAAGTTACAATTTTGAATAGTAGAAAATTTGATTTTATATCATACTTTTCATTCTTTTTATATCCTAACTCTTTTTACTTTACTAATAGAAATTTATTTTATGATTATTAATATATATATCTATATGGTTAAATTGATTAATAATAGAGTGTTTGGTAATATATCATACCGTCGGTATGGTGGATAATGATACGGTACTCTATAATACTGTTTCAGTAACAAATACCGGTCAGTTCCGGCCTTTTCGATCTACATCGACTAGTACCAGATCCCTGGTAAGATACTGGGGACCAAATTTCAAATACGAAAATTTGTTTAACCCCACCCCCTCCTCTACACAAAGTCCCGAAACCCCAAAGCCCCGAACCCATCTGTGACTCTATGTCTGTGTACCTCTCTCAAGTCTTTGCCCTCATTTATCGGCTTTCTAGTCCCCCATCGTCGTCATCATCGCTTGGTGCTTAGTCGACACTAATGCTGTGGCAAGGAGGGATGAGGGAGCTGCTTGCCTTCGTTTTCTTCCCCTCGGCCAGAGCCGCGACCCACCTTGGCCTTTTATAAGATTAAGACCTGGGTCTACCTCATCGGTGCCGTCAATTAAGAGGCCAATAGTATGATGGGCGTTGAGGTCTGACAAAGGTATGTCGAGAGACATAACTTATTGGTGGGTGTTTCTCGAGGTTGGTATACCGACAATGTTCTTCAACTTGCCTTCATTGAGAAGTTCAACAATACGGTCGACGGAATGCTTGGCAGTAGAACCAGTGCCAAGGCTGACAACCATGCCAGACTCGACGACCTTATAGGCTGTTATTTTCTTGATGTCATCTTGGGTGAGAATAACAGGGGATGGAGATAAAGAAGGAACATTTTTAGAGAGGGCCTTTGATCGAATAAAGGGAGCGTATGGAATGGCCATTTTGGTAATGAAAAATAGAAAATGAATGATATATGTCTTATTATTGATTATTGTTGATGATTATAATTAATTGAAATAAAAATATAATTGTTAATATGTCAAATTTTTATTAATGTTGATTTTTTGAGACATGGTTGAAATAAAGTTAAAAACATATGGTATAACATATAAGGGGGGTTTTTTTACAAATTTTATAAAATTTAGGGAATGATTTGTAATTTTAAAAATTTATCTGAAACGGTACCGGTATTGACTGGTAACGATTTAGTACCATTTTAGACGTAAATCTGGTACTGGTACCAGTATAATATTTAATACTTTGATTAATAGCTAAAACTAGATAAGTAGATGGATTAATTATGTTCTAATTGTTTAATTATGTGTAGATTTTTATTTGTTTGAGTGTCTATTGTGGACTTGCTATCTAGAATAAATTCATAGGTGATTAGGAATTCGAGGAATCTATCCTAATTATTAAAAAATTGGGAAATAACATAATTTTAATTAATGAATGATTAAACATTGTTTGATTGTGAGGGTCTCAATTTTAGAAGAGGATTTTAGAGTTAAAATTCTGGATCTTTTAGCTAATTACCTTAAGTTCACTAAATTAATAAAAAATGAAATAGGATTAATAAAGAAAATGTATTGACTTAATTATTCTTAAAATTGAAAAGATACCCTAAATCTAGTTATAAAAGATCCCACAAACTTATTTAATCCATTGAAACCTGAGCTAGCCTTTTGATTTTAGTGAACTGAGATTGCTCTTATGACCTGTTATTTTAGTTGAGTATTCTAATTAATATGATTGCTCAATTTAGTTTGTTGTATAAATTCGGTTTTTTCTAATCAATTAGACATGGTTGACTTTGTAGTTATATTAGATCCTTGTGGGAACAATTTCTAGACTCATTAAATTACACTATATTACTTATTAATAGGTATACTTGTTGTAATTTGGCCTTAGTGATTGATTAAATTAAAGTAAGAATAGGTATAGATAAGAACACAAACACTTTTCCCTTAATTAGTTGCAACATCAGAAAGTTTTTTAAAAAGTATTAATGGTTGTCATGAGTGTAGAAATTGAATTAGAATCAGTTTTACATAATAAGAGGATATCTTCATCAAATGATAAACTGAACAGGTTTAGTGTCTTGCACTTATTGTGGAATTTGAAGTGCTCTTCCTACCTATGATGTGGCATCTTACTCTAGTTAGAACCTTTATATACAAGGTGAAGAGATAGGGGGAGATAGTTTTGCTTATCTTAATCCTTTAACTCTATTGATTGATTTATTAAGGAAAGCATTGATTAAAATGTCATAAGACATTATAGAAATGCATTGTTTAATCCAATTGATAAATTTTAAAGCTAAAGTATCGGCTTAGATTGTCAAACATTTTATGGAAGTCCATCTCAATTAAAGGTCCTTGTGATTGATTAATTACAAGGACTAGAGTAACTTTGAGCCTAATAGCGAGTAGAGTAGCAATTATTTTGTAAATGTTATTACAACAATAGATAGGCATGTAATTAGCCAAAGAAGTAAGGTTCAAACCTTTTGGCACAAGGGTTATAAATGTCTTGTTGATCTCCTTTAGCATTCTCTCATTGGTGAAAAACTATAGACAACTTTAGTAACTAAGTTTTTTTATAAGAGACTAGGTTTTTTAAAAGGAAAGGGAGTTAAGCATACCTAGTTTGAACTTGAACAAAACTCTCTGCACATCTTCAGTAATAAAGGGAATATTCAGCTTGAAGATGGCTTTAAGAGAGAGCTAATTGATAATGGAGCATTAGAGTGTTTAAGTAATGGCTCTATATAAGTCAAAACTCAGGAAGTTTATTAGAAATTTTTACAAGAAACCTCTATGAGATCAGTTTGAGAGTAGGTCAACATCATTTTTGCTATTGGTAAAGAGGAGATTATACTCCAATTTTTCCTAAAGAGAGTAGATATATGAAAGGAGCTTATATTTCTATCTCTATCCTGTAACCATTAGGTTTTAGATCTCTGTTTAAAAATTGAGTAATTAATCTCTACTACTGTATGATAATTGTTTAGAGCTATTTTCTCCACTTGTTACAAAGTTGTATCATTTGGAGAGTAATAGAGTAAAGTTTGAGTAAGTGTTAATTTCTCTCTAATTATGGAGGCAACCTTGAGAGTATTGCTATAAGAAATCTTGCATAATTTTTAAGCTCAATCTTTTCTCCTTATAGATTCCTTATGCATATGAATGATTTATTGTCTTGGATGTCATCTTAGACCTCTCATAATAGCCTCTTGAAACCCCTTTACATAGGTTAGGAATCCCTTTTGACAGTTTATTAATAGGTTGTGAACCTCAATAGGAGAATGATTAGAGATAAGAGGCTTACTAAAGAGTGCTTTACTCTATAGAAAGGTAGAGAGTCATAAATCATTCACTAATGAACAATTTAATTTATTTTAGACTAGTGGTCTTCCAATCCACTTGTTACTTTAGGACAAGAAATTGTCTTCCAACTTAAGATCTACGATTTCAATTTAGTTAACACATTTTTCTAAAGTCATCATTATATCATTTAAATTTTGCATCCCTTTCTGCCTCTAGGTCATACGAGTTACTCATAGAATCACTAATTAATATCCAAGGAGAGTCATTCTTTAAATGGATTTCATTAAATTTCCTTCATAGGTTAACACTTTGAAAAGAAAGTTTGTACACATAAATTATAAAAATATGTAATTTTAGTTTTTCAAGAAGAATGTAGATTGCGAGATGAATTACTTAATCATAGATGATAGAATGGATAATTTCAATTTTATTATGATGATATGTTACCATAATTTTTCTTGCAAAATGAGATTGATGATTGGGGGGGGGGGGAGGACTAGATATTCTTTAAAAAAAAAATAAAACAACCTATAAAGTTTTTCTTCTTTTAATTTTATTTCAAGAAGCATTAAAATAATAAGATAATTAGCTAATTTTTACTATTCATTAGGAATATTTAAGTCCCTCAATATTCCATATCTTACAAATATTGAGTGAGAAGCTCCCTATTCTCTTTAATTATTCTTTGATCAAGCTACTTTCTAGCACTTCATAGATTTGACTATTACTTTAAATTCCTCACTAGTTTTTGGTTCGCTAATTTTCTTCCATTTGGTGCTACTATCTTTCATCTCTTTGATGTTACAATTTTTTTTTTTTTTTGCTTATCATCCTTCCTGCCTTGCTAATCCTTTGTTACCATCTCAATGTTCTATAATATTAATTTAGTACTATTTACTACAATTCCTAGAATTTGGATTACTCTCCTTTTATCTCCTTTGAAGGGTACCTCCCTTACTCACTTATATTTCTCTTCCATGATGCTCATATCTCTTAATTTCCCTTTTCCTCCCTAAGTTTGTTTCTTGATAAGGAACTAAATTTTAAATTACTTTTGATGTCTTTCTCCCTCTTTCCTTAAATAGCCTTACTTTTAAATTCGTGCTATGGCTAAGCTATAACTCTTACCTCTACTGCCATTCCAACTTCTCCTCCTCTACATACCTTGAGTAAGATCCCCACATCACCTCCCTTTCCCTCTAACTAACTTGAACTCTATAGACTTTCCTTTGTTGAAATCCTTGCCATCAACATTTTTCCCTTGCATTCTTCCTTTAGCAGTGGCCTCCTTTCCTCTTGTCTCAACATTTGAGATAAATCCATTGATACCTAAGAAAAAAAAATCTTAGACTCAAGTTCTAAAGACTCAAGTTCTGAAACTCTATGGAAAGTCTTCATTTTTTCCCCTCTTTCTTCTACCTTAAGCTCTAAAATTACAGCACCTTTATCAGAGATACTTAAAGAGGGTTCATAGAAATGGTCTTCAACTCTTGTTGGTTTGTTCTTGAACAAGTGGCCTCCTTTTCCTCTTATAAACCAATGGGCGTGTTTTTAATGAAGTAAATAGCGCCTTAAAGACATCTTGGTTAACTGGGATTAACATATTACTTTTCAAATTCCTTCTTCTAACATATTTAAACTTTTACATTAAGGTTATTGAGATGTTCTTGGATTTACCCTAACTTAGGAACTACTTTGAACTATTTGTCTTCAAGGGGGCTATATTTTAGGTTTATGAATTCAAAGATTTTGGAGTGTCTGACACTATGCTATCATTTATCTTGTTTAACCATTCTTGAATGACTATAAGGAACTCATTATCTTTTCTTTTAAATTGATATTGTCTATAATTAGATACCTAATAAGGTTTAAATGTTGGTGCTTTAATTAAAAACTCTTTCTTTGTTACCACGTTGCATATTTTAATGTCTTTTATATCGTTATCAATTGGTTACTTATATCATTTAGATAAATGTTGGTATAATTATTTAGAAACATAATATTCCTAGTATCTTTTGAAGTGATGTTTTTACCTTCAACTTTAATCTTTAATGATGAGGCTATAACAGTGGTCTATTAATATGGGACCTTTATTTCACAAAATTATGGATTTTCTAACTATATGCTTTCTTGTATAGCGGTTTCCCACCTTTTTACTCTTACTTTAGGATTTAAGGCTTTTAATAGGACAATCTATCTCTTTAGAAGGATAATCTATATTTTTCTCTTTAGCATATATCTTAAACTAGTCAAAGAATAATACATTGGCTTAACAGAGGCATACAAACTTATAATATTATTCCTGAATTTGTAGCTTTTACTTTAAGAAGTGTTCAAAAATCCATGTCCTTTTAAATTAATTTTTAGTAGAAATCTATATGCAAATATTATTTATTAACCATAAATTCCTTTTCTAATAAAAATAACTCATTACTTACATTCTTAATGATTGAGGAAAAAATTTGGCATGATAAAGGACTTTGAACATCTTTACCCTATTGGGCTCCATACAAAGTTTGTGTAACATTTTTATTATAATTGAATCCTTGGAAACAAGAACTTAGAATATTAGATGTTGAACACCCCTTTGGAATTTCTATCATAAAAGGAATACTAAAGACTTTAACTAGATATATGATCGAGGTTGAGGATCTGTCATCTAATGTTTAGCTTGTACATTTCCTATCAAATGACAACTTTACTTTACCATGATAAAATTGCTTTATCTCATAGATTTAGGTGTTTAAACTTTTATGAATGCAATTTTATTTTTTTTTATTTTATCAAGCTCTGGGCGGATATCAAATAGGGATATGCTTTTCTTCCATCTTTATTATATAATATGACTTTTGAAATAATTTAAAATTTAACTATTAGTAAATATGATCTTTCAAAATTTTGGTAATCTCATAGTTTTTAATTTATTTCTCAAATTTTTCTATAATTATCTCCTTGTTATTAACGATCCTTCCATTGTCATTTAGACTAAAATTATCAGTACTACATATAGATTTAGATTTTGAAAAAAAATCCATTTCTTAAATTATTTTCATCTCTCCTTAATTATGAATGAGCTAAACCAATGGTTTTACTACTTCTCCTTAGAATTATGATTGGCATTGTTAAGGTTATAGTTTATACTTTTATAGAGCATGATTTGTTGTGATTTTACCCCTGTCTAGGTGTTAAATTATCAAATTTACGTATGTTATCATTTATTTTATAGGTTCATGCCAAGGAAGGGATATTTGTGAAAAAAAAGGATCGAGTGTGATGTGTTTTCCAAAAGAACAGTATGTTTCCTTAATGGCATCATTGTTGTCATCTTCCAACCACCGTTAATATTGTTATAAGAGAACAACGAGGGTGTTAAATGGCTCTCGTTGAAGTTTCTTGAGGCATGTTCCAATAAATATTTAAGGGACAATTTAGACAATTCACAAACAATCAATCGTAAAACCACATGGGGTATATATACGCATATTTTAGGAGCTTTTTAAAAGAGAAGAATCATAATATTTACAAAAATTTAATTTATATTTTTCCAATTTTTATAGTAGCTTTAGTTTTACATAGGTTTTTTCTTTCAATCAATTGTAATGGATATTTAAAGTATTTTTTAAGGGCTCAAGGAGTTAGTGCATGTGAATCAGAGATAGAAACCAAATGGAAGAGTTGTTTGGTGTTTTCTAAACTTTTAATTTCATTGTAATTTACTCTATTTTCATTTTAATCAATAGACATATATTTTATATTTCATAATTTACGTTCAATGATTAATATGTTCAACAAAATTATTTATTAGCTAAGGTTAGATTAGTAGATGTTTTAATTGAGTTATTTTACATGAATTATATGCCAATCTTTGTTTATTAAAGGGCTTAATTATTTATTAAGATGGTCATTTAGAATAGAGTCATAGATAACTAAGGACGTGAAAAATCTAATTTAATAAATAAAAAAATTTAAATTAGTGAACGGACAGACTCTAGTTAATTGTGTGGGTGTTAATCATGATATAAGGAATTTTAGGACTAAACATTTTTTTTAATCTTTATGCCTGTTATCTAAGTTTGTTGAGGAACCAAATGATAGGATAGGATCAATAGAGAAAGGGTATAGATTTAAACATATTTGTGTCTTAATTTTGTGAAGATACCCTACATTAGGCAATAGATTCATTTTTTTAAAACTCAATTAAACAACGAAACCTAAAAACCATAACAGTATATTTTAATTAGGGATTGTCAATTGTACTTTGTTCTTTTTCATAAATTAAAAGTGATTTAGTTAGTTTAACAATTTTTAATGTAATTAATAAATCAATTTGAGTTCTCTAAATAAATGTAATATAAGAGGCCCTATAGTTTCTATTAAATTTTTGTAAGGGATTAACTTACAATTAATTTAAGTACATAATATTACTGGTTGATAAGTATACTTTTTACAGATAGGTCTTAGTTTAAATTTGGATTTAAAGGACAAGAGTAGGAAAGACCAAAATAAGGACCATTTACTCTCAATACATTGGATAAATTAGATATCTTAATTAAAAAACATATTTACTAAATCCTTACCTTCTCTAAAGATAACTTGACCCTAATACCAAAACGGGGGCAAATAAGTAACAGTAAAGGGTAGATGGAATTAGTGAAGAAACTATGGAGAAATCTTTTTAACGGTAGAGATACACTTGCTTAAGTTTTAAAGAGTGGGTTAAAATTTTTTTCAAAGTCTAAATATTCCTTAGAAGTATGATTATAGCTTTAAAAGCCTTCTCATAAGTCAAATATCTATTGAGGACAATTATCTTAAAGGAAAAATATCTACTAAGGATGGGAGAGGATATCTAATTATGGTTTATGATCTTTAATAGAATCCTTAGTGTATTATTTAATCATCTTATCATCCTTTAAGCAATGATTTAGATCTTTATATTTCTATTGGTTTAACCTAATTATTGAAGTTCCATTATTCATATTTTATTTATCTTTGAAAGTTAAAGAAATTATTAATAAAAAATGACTCCTTGAAGCTATAAATTGTCATATACAAATATCACACAAAAATATCATAAGTATATGCTACTTATGATTAATTAATGTTAAAAATTACTCAAGATAATCACTTATATATCCTAGTAGGGACATCTTAATCATAGTCTCTAGTATGTAATCCATTTGTAAGGGAGTAGTTAACCCTCCTTATATAGGGTAATTAAATCCCTAATCTAAGAGATAGTTAACTGAATGAATATAGATATATTATTGCGTTGTACTTTAAATATTATTTGATTCCTCTCCCTCTATATGGCATACACATTATAGTTGAAGAAAATTATAAATTTGTTTATTTCCCTTTTATTAGAGAGATGACAGAAGAAGCCCATTAAATTATGTTGCTTCAGCCAAACCTATTACATGAAATGTTACAATAATGATGGATAATGTTCCATAATTGAGTAGATAAATTGCATAGGAAAAATAGGTGATCCATTGATTCTGGTAGATTACTTCATATTTTATAGGTGAAATTGTTGAGTTGTACTCCATTCAGTTTGTTTAGGGTTCTCAGCCTATTATTAATCATAAACCATAGAAGAAATAAGGTGTTGAACTAAGGTAGTTCTAATCATGTGTTTTGATGATGACAAAACTTTATTATTACTAATGTTTGAGTTTTGATATGTAATTAAGATAGGTAAATGGTTGAAGTGCAAAAACATAGATGTGAAGCCTAAGGTAAAAAAGCCATCTTGAAGATAATAAAGAATGGATAAAGCATTAAAGAGTTAGAATGAAGATCAAGATTGATGATCAAGAAAAGAAGATCAAGATTGATGATTAAGAAAAGAAGATCAAATTTAGTTAGGTTTAGGAAAGGGCTTAAGGTGTAAGTGTCCTAAACTTGATTCTTAATCAATGCTTGAAAAGGGCTCTCACATTTGTATGATCATATTTGCATATAGGCATATAAGAGTTGAATTATGGTTTTAGTGATCCAATGAATTTGATTATGGTTTTGGTATATTAGGAATTGAACTAGGTTGACATATAGGCTAAGTATTGATTTGTTTATGCAACATGAATTGCTTTAATGTGTTTGACATGTTTAAGACTAATTAAATTGTTGCTTGAAGTTATTTATATATGTCTAAATTTTTTTGAACATCTTTGTGTTATGAATTTTTGTTTATGGATGATTTAGAAATTGATTAAAAAGGTTTCAAAGTTGGTTAAAATGAAATTTTTTTATAATAAAATCAATTCTTATGTTTTGAATTGATTGAAATATTTTCGTGATTTATATAGCCTTGAATTATGCTTTAAAACTTGCTTGAAATGTTGTTTAATGTTAGGTATTTGTTTGGAAAGTTTTGGAGTTGGTTTGAAGTATTTTTCATGTTTTTTAGACACAAAACGGCTAGCTGATTATCGTTAAACAACGAGCTTAAGGGTGCTATTATACTCCTTGTTTCCAACATCCTCAACGACGGGCTGTTCATCTGTTAATGGCATAGTTGATGAACCAAGAGAGTGCCAATGTGCATCTAGACTCTAACGGCTAGTTTTGGGGTTTCAGACTAAAAAACTTTTTAACCTCTCAGATGGCTAGTTTTTGTTTCTAATGACTCCAAACCTCTCCAAACACTATAAATATCATTCCTAAACATTTTTAACAGTTTAGATGCCCTGAAAACAACATTACAAAGATTAAATCTTCATACATTCAAAGCTCTCTTTGTTTTTTGTATAACTTTCTTTCAATCAAGATCTTGCTATTTTAAATTCATTTTTTGTATAGTAAAATTTTTGTTTTCGAGTAGTTTAGACCTAGGCAAATCTCAGAAAGGTTTTAGTTGATTTTTTTTATTCATTAAATCAGTTGCTTCAAGCTTTTAAAGTTTTGCTCTTTAAAACTGTTACAGTTTTCACTGATCATAACTTAACTTCTGTGTTCTTCAATTTTGAATTTGTAAAATCATTTTTACTAATTCAAAATTACTATACACGTTTTGCTTATAGTTCAAGAGTGTATTAGATCTTTTACTTTGATTTTTAAGCACTCAAATTGTGTGTTTGCGCTCAAAGAACACAAAACCTTAAAATTATCAAATTTTCTATATAGCACCTTTGAACAATTTGATTTTCGATTTAAGTCAGTTTCAAACAAAATTGATATTTTAATTTTGCTGAAGGTCCTAGAAATGTGCTAGTATTTTTATTTCAATTTTAAGTGATTATATTGTTTGTTTGTGCTCGATTGTTATAGGTTGCTAAAAAATGTCCAAGTTTGACAGTCTTGAGTTTGAGCTTTATTTTAATCATTTGATTGATATGATAAAATTATGTTTATTATTGTGATTGATTGTTAACTGATTGATTTAGGTTCCAATAGGTTTAGTGCAATTAATTTACATCATTTTGATGATTAAAATCATGCATCTTTAGGCTAGAACATTAAGATTGCATATATTTGATAGCTTGTGTTTATATTGGTTAAATCTGATTTTTGAGTGCATTAATCACGTTTTTAGTGTTTCAAATTGATTTTTTATGACCTATCGCAGTGTTTGGAGGCTTGTTATAATTTTGGTTCACCTCTAGAATTTTCATAATTGGTTTTATTGCTTGAGCATTAGT
>JAOXYD010129808.1:0-10997 GCA_028565735.1 Pinacopodium congolense | reverse complement strand
ATACTTTGATTAATTCAAAATAATAACAATAATACATGAAATTAAGAGTTTAGAATGAACCAAATCACATCCCCAAATGGTATTCTAACTCTGAACTACGTGATTACAGCTGCTGAAACTTCAAATAACCTGAAAATCTCAAATTACCAAAGAAAGACATGAAAAACAACCTAAAACTACTTTGATATGAAAACTAAGGTGTTTTGATCTTAAAATTGATTCCTAAAACATCTGGGAGAGGTCCCTTTATATAGGAGTAGAGAAGCTGCAAGTGGAGGAAGAAGACATGCCACAAATGTTGAAAATCTATTGAGAAAACATGTCTGCGTCTTATAATGGCGGTCTTCACCGGTCTCCACCGTTATAAGATAAACAGCTCGTCGTTAGCCTACAAAATCTGACTTCTTCAAGGGTGGTCTGCAGTCCTTCGTCGGTGGGCTATCAGGGTGCCATTGAGGGTCTGGTTTTGTTTCCTTCTTTGATCTTTTTGCACATTTTTCCAATTATTCACATCAACCTACAAATTAAACATTTCTAAACATAAATTTAACATTTAAGCATCAAAATAAGGGTGAATTGACATCAAATAACAACTAAAAACACTATGAATTTACCCCCTAACACATGCTAAAGGCCCTTGTGTCTTCCTCTTTTTCTTACACTGAGTGGTGGTCATGGGATTTTTTTTATGAAACATGCTTATCAAAGCACAACCAAACCATTTTACTTTCCTTAAGTTGATACTTGTTTGTACTTATTTATGTATCTCTAAATTTGTTAATTAATGTGAGAAGAGGCAAACAACTATTCCATTCCTACTTACGATAGGGATAGTTCTTCAAGATAAAAGAAATAAAAACAAAGAAATTCTTCTCCCATTTGTATTCATTTACTTCAATTTAAATAGGTAAATAACTACCCATAGCTAGTCTCCACATTATAAGGACACCTGGCTAACAACCTTGATTCAACATATTTATAATATCTCCTAAAATATTCTTAAATGGTTGTAAAATCTTTGATCTATCCTGGTTTCTTGGATTTATGCCTGCCTGGTTTTAAAAACACATGGATTACTTCCTTTAGTAGTTATGTGTGACCTAATCTCCTCTAAATTACCAAGTTCATTTGTATTATTGCTCATCCTATAAAGATTGACCTTGCCCTCAAGTTTGAACTTTGGGTACACCACTTTCAAAGAGACTAGGATTTCTCATATTGCCTCATTTTCATTTTAAAAGGTCCATTCAACTAAGATATGAATTTGTGGTTCCCTATGACCAGTAACTTGGAGTGTTCCTAACATGCTCAATAGTATTTAAAAGGGATGAGAATCCAAAGAAATAGGAAACAAGGGTAAGAGTGTGACATTGTCATACCACGCTAGCATTTCAAAAATGAAACACGAAACACATGGTGGATTTTTGCCATCAGAGGAAGCTTCAACTTATAGGCCACTTTCCTAATCTAATAAAGAATACAAAACATCTATAGAAACGCTTTGCAAGTGTCTACAATGGCCTTTTGAAGATGGAGATCTATTGATATGGTGTCAATCTCAAGGAAGCTTATTTGACTATTTCAAAAATTTGATCTTTATAGTGAAGGTTCATTTATTGATTCATGAAATGGCAAGCTGAAGTAATATTTGTTTTGATTTGGGCTAAAACTTGTGCTCCTTGTGTGAGGATGTTTATAAGATTATAAATTTTTGTGCTGTTCAGGTGAAAGGAAGGGAGACTTGGCGGTAGGCAACTATAAAGGGTTTGGAATAGTGTAAATGCTAGATAAGAGTGATAGGTCATGTTGTACTAGTACTTTAGCAAGGTGATGAAATCGAGGCCAATGCTAAGGCTTATCAAACATGAAGCATCAAAGGTATGTTTATAAACATCAATTCGCCATTGTTTACTACATATACATTTCTAGATGATAAGTGATGCTATAATTAAGAGCAATCCCATGTAGTCAACATAAGTTATGCTAAAAGTTACTAAGAAAAACATGACCTCTATCATTGATTATAGATTTAGGGATCCCATGTAATTTGTAGATCTCAAATAAAAACTTAAAGGCTAGTGTTGCAACTACACAGTGACTTGGTAATGGTAAAAAATGTGCATTTTTATTCAACAAAATGACCCTACTAAAGGTAAAACCATGAAAAGGTGGAAGGCATGATACAATCCATACTAATTTCCTCCTAAATTTGTTCAAGGGTAAGAAGAGGCTGTAATTGATTATAAGGCTTTTTTATGGAATATTTGTTCTGTTGATATATAGAGAATTTAGAATAAAGTCCTTAACATTGCTATATAATTTAAGCTGATGAAAGATAGCCTCAAGATGTGTAACTATGGCCTTTATTCTAGAATGGACATCTGCGGGTTAAGCATGAAATTCTAATAGTAACTAAGGTTAAAGCCCTTAATCAAAAGGTATATGGAGTCCTTTTTGAAAATAGAGTAAGCCATCTTTAAAGGTAAGCTTTTGTTGCATTTTCAAATTTAATATATTTGTTAGATCATATGTTCACCTAAAGGTTAATGGTGATAGATCTCATGGAACTAATTAAAACATTGAAGTGTGGGTGTAAAGATATCTATAAGGATAAGACCATTAGGGATTGTATCAAATTTCAACATCAGAGCTAAGTACTTTAGCATCCCATTTATGTTGTTTTGGAGTTTGAATAGTCTAGATTAATAAATTTTTAAGATTGCATTAATCAGTGGAAATAATGAACCTGGGCCTAACAAAAATCGTACAAATTTTTTATAGCTTTTGTAATGATCTATATCTCTCGGGCATAAGTGGAAGTAGATTGCATAAGGAACCTAACTTCTTGTTGAATAAAGCCATATGACAAAAGATCTAAAGAAAGACAACACCAATAACAAAATTAGAGGTATCACATTTTAGTACAAAAATCTGTGTAATATTTGAAAGTTGTAAGATGAGTGTAATAACCATAATGGTTGTTGAACAAAGTGTAGTAGCCATAATGGTTTTTGAACTAAGGAAAATTCTAATCATTAGTTTTGATGATAAAAAAATATCTTTATCACTAATATTTTAATTTTGGTGTAATTAGTGAGATAGGAAAAATAAATTGTGAAAAGTCATGAATTTGGAGTATAAAGAGGGGGTTTTTTAAGTAAAGAAAATGCGAGTAAGCATTGGAATAAAGATAAAAAAATGAAGATCAAGTAAAAAATGAAGATTAAGAGAAGAAGAAGAAGGTTGAATAGGTCTAGTGTTGCATTTTTTGTTATAAGCTTGCGTTGATCTTTACTAATTCTTGAAAGGGATCACTTTTGCATGCCACATTTACATGAGCATTTACATTTAGGACTTTGGTCTAAGTTTTAAAATTTGGCAAAGTTTTTTGTATGGAATTCATATATTATTAGAAATTTGTTAAAAATAATATGTTAGTATTAATGTATAGTCAAGAGAAAATTTGTGAATTGTTTTTTAAGTATTCCTCTTAATATTTCAAAGTTATTTTGCATTTTTTTAAAAATGTTTGAATGTGTATAAGTTAATTTTGATAATGAAAAATGTTTTTGAGATGATTAAGTAAGTTTAGGAAAGGTTTTGAAAATGTTTAGAATAAAATATTTCATAAGCAAGGCTAATTTTATGGTTAAAGTAAATTGCAAAGTTTTGAAGTTTAAAACAACCAACCTTAGAATTGGATTTTAAACTTATGTGCAATGTTTTTAAAGTAAAAGATACAAGTTTGGAATATGTATGAATTGTTTTATAATTGGTTTGAAAACAAAAGTTTGCAAAATGTGCTAAATTGCTCATAAACTAAGAAAATTTATGTTATTGATTTGAATTTACTGTCATGGTATTCAAATTCACTTAGGGTATGTTTTACAACTTACTTAGATTGAATTAGAGTAGGTTAAAAATGGATTTTATAGCTGATGTATGTTGTTACAGTAGTAACCAGTTAATCAATAAGGCATATCGGTCAACTAGTCATTAGTCGATCAGTGTGCTTGACTAGTTGATGAATCATCACCTACATAGATAACAACTAGATACTTTTTCTAATTTTAAATGGTTTTTCATCTACCCTAATGGCTAGTAAATACAAACAATGGCCATTTGAGTTTCTAAACACTATAAATAAGGTTACTAGGTGGTTTGGAAGAATCTTTATGCCATTTGAAGGGAGATTTAAGCTTACAAAGTGATTGTGCTCTACCTTTCACATGTTTTTAAGTTTTCTTTAAGTGGTTGGGAAGAATCTTGTTGTTTCTATATCAATCTTGGTTTTCATGTTTTCAATACATATTTTTATATTTTATTAACCTTTCATGAGGGTTGTTGTTTAGATTTTTCATTTTTGAAAGCATCATGTACATTTGATTTTTAAGTCTTAAATGAAAAATCATTAAAGGTGTGTTTTGTGTGCTCTTTGGGGCTTTAATGTTTGTTAAGTTTAATTATGATATAGTCTTCTCTTTACCTTAACAAAGATTAGTTAAATGTTTCTCTTCACATTCCATAAAGAATATTTGAGTTATTTTGATTGTTGAATAAGATTTATCATTGGTTTATATGTTGTATGAGCATTAGAGAAAGGATGGGGGGTTGTGGTTGATTTTTCTACATTTGTTGCATCATTTTAAGCCCCTCTTTAAGAAAATGATTGATTTTATGTATGCTTGAGTGAGGATTAAGCACTTGAGAACTTAGATTGGATTTAGGTTGAAAGTTGTATATTTTTGGTTTTATGAAAGGTTTACTCTTTACCTTTAGATTTGAAGATTTTGGGGTTCCTCTCCATGCACTTGAAAGATGATTGTTGTTGGGTTAGTCTTTATCCTTAAGTAAGATTGTAAGGTTGCTCTTCATCTCTTTTGTAGTAACAAGAAGTTATAAGGGTTTCTCTTCACCTTAAGGAAGATCTAATTTAGTGAAATACTCTAACAAGTGTGTTAGGAGATGAGTAGGCTAAAGTGGGTTAACCAAACCTGTATAAATTCTTTTATATCTTTCTTTCCCTTACCTCTTTTCTATTGGGCATATTAAGATTGATTTATATTACTTGCATTTGGTTATTGTGCATAAATATTGGCATAACATAGAGGGTGAATATTGGTTTAGAGATTGTAAATAGTTGGCATTGATTTAGATGGCCTAGGCTATTAGTTTAGAAAGAAAAATTTTAAAACATCCAATTTACCTCCCCTCTTGGGTGCCTTAGGGATTACAAATGATATCAGAAAAAGGTCTCATTTTTACTAAAATGTCTAATGAAATTTGAGAAAAATGTTTAGAAATGGTACATTTTACTGATTTATTTAGTCAAAAGGGGTTATATATGCATAGGCCACCCTTGTTTAATGAAAATGACTTTTTAGAGTGGAAATTGGGATAAAGTTTTCTCTTAGGGTCCAAGATCTATATTTCTAGAAAATTGTTGAAAATGGCTCTTGTGCTTTTACAAATGAATTAAAAATTGTTTCATTTAATAAAAAGGCTATGCATATTTTATTTAGCGTATTAGATAGGAGCATATTTGAAAAATTCTCTATGTGAAATTTGACTAATGATATTTTGTGTAGGTTAGAAGAAATTTATGTAGGTAGAAATGAAGCCAAAGAAGAGATGGAAGCCTATATGTGTTTGACAGCAAAGAAGGATGAGGCTCCATCTCTATCAAATTCTCAAAATGAAGTTAATAAGGTGCCTTGTAGCTCTAACTTATATTATGATGATGATGATGATGATAATGATAATGATTTATCATATGATGAATTTGTTAAATGCTAAAAGGTTGTGAATTTGAAAAGAAAGAAACTTTCTTTCAAGCATAGAGAGGCATTAAAGAATTTGAATAATTGCATGCTAGAAAATGATAAGTTGATGAATGAGAGTAAAACTAAAGAAATGAAATGCATGCCATGTTAAATACTAAAAGTGTGGCTGGAAAACATGATAAGTATAATTTGGTATATGAAAATGAGGCATTGAAGAAAGAGATCAATAACCTAAAAAAATATTTATCTAAATTCATAAAAAGGTGAAGAGAAGTTAGATTGCATATTTGGATTCCAAATGGCTTTTAATGATAGGTAAGATTTAGGATACACTTAAAGGAGTGTTTTTAATGATGTAAAGACTATTTTTGTAAATGGTAAGAACTTGAAATATGAAAAGTTTCCTAAGCCCTCCTTTAAAGATGTTGCATCTACATCTAAAACACAAATTAGGAAAAATCATCATGCATTCATATATAAGTCTAAATCAAAATTTAGGAAGGAATTACATGTATCAAAGAATAGGCATAATTTCTTTAGAAATACACACCTTATTATAATGATGTGTTTTAGCTTCAGGTAAGCAAAAGAGGTTTAACACATTCTTATGCTCCACTTATGTATGTTCATAAATCTAAAGGCATATTTGAATCATATCATAGATCTCATTCTTATTAAGAGAGGAAATTTATTAGTTAATAATCTATGGCTCATGCTGGCACTCGATATGTGCATGTACAAAATAATAGGAGTATGTCATATCCACATCCTAGAAAACCATATCATTATTGAAAGAATAGGCATAACAGATGCATGTGATACATGATTAATTTTGATTAAATTTATCCAAGAATCATGATAATAATACCATAACATACAACTAGGCAGGTGTACCTATCATGGTGCAATATAGCTAAGGTGAGTCTAGGGTCAAATCCACATGAACTATTATTACTAGTGATTGTTTATCTAAAATATCTAACTTAGCAAGAGGTAAAAAGATTGATTTGTTTGATAATGAAAAGTTAATGAACAAATAAAAGTAAATTGCTTATCCAAATTTACAAAAGATAACCATGATGAGGAAGCTAGGATTTAGGTGATTAATCCCTTTAAGATGTGTACGTATTCATCGTTTTTCTTAGTTTAACTTAATTTATAGATTTATTAGATTTTAGATTCCATAATGTAAATCACACACTCTCTCAAGTTATGCAATCCTATTGAATTTAATAAAATAGGCGAAAGTTCTCTCTATCCCTCTATATTGATTAAACGCATAATCTCATTATATGGAACCTATTGTTTTGGCTAAGCTCACACCTAATCTAGATATCTTATGTAAGTTTATCTCTAGATCTCTATGCAAGAATTATTATTTATGGAGTGATTCTAAAGTATGCCATCATTGGATCTTTAAATCAAACATATATAGTAGGCTCTCAATCAAGCATACACAAATCAAAGCATTGAAATTGACATTTATGTTCGTATAACATTCGATAAATAATGTCGTTAAAATCCATAAACAATTCTAATAAAAAATCTTGAAATTCAAGATTAAATTAAAAAACAATAAATACTATATCCTATAGCTTATAAAAACCCAAATCCCAATGGAAGTTAGATCCTAATCATATTTTAAATCATAAAAATAATCAATAAAGAGAAAGAGAAAGAAAGGCTCATGTTGATTTAATATTGCTCCTTGACTCCCCAGTGATGGTTGATGTGAATTCCTTGTCATGAATTTTCAATTCTTGTTTTTGGAATCTTTATTTTTCATCAAAATTGAGTAGAGATCCTTTGGAAATGTTCTAAGACCTTAAAATTCTTTCTTGGTGGCTCCCCTTAGTGTTTGGAGGTAAGAGCTCTCAAGAAAATAACTATAGAATGGTTATTTTAAAACCTATTTATGCATGAACCACAACTTGGACCCATGGCCATGGATCTCCTGATAGCTTCTGCCTTCCTTTTCATTTTTTTACTCCAACTCCTTTTGTACACCTCCAATAGACATAACATTTGATATGTAGGCTACTAATATGATGATCTTGTTAAGGGTCAAATTGATTCAGTTTTAATGATTAATTTGATAAATTATGACCCTTAATTCAGTGCTTAGTTGTTAAATTTATGTGTTATTATGTTTAATTTACATGATGAAGCTTGAAGATGGAGATTGGAGCAAAACTTAGAAGATAGTGCCTCATTTTAGTCTATCAATGGCACCCTCATAGGTTTATGTTAATAGATGAATAAGGGGCCATTGATGAGTTCAGCATTCGATCATCAACAACACTTTATAGCCCGTCATTGTCATTCGGTGCAGCCCACTATTAAAGGGACAGTTAACAATGTCAGCCTCAAATCTCTAAAATTGTGGCTTGGACATGTTCTCTATTAATTCTCTTGTCTGCTAGCACATGTGGGAGGCTGCTAAAGTTGTAAAAGACAAACAAACAACTTAGATTATGGGGGAATAAAGCAAGACATAGATCTGAAACAAGAGAGAGACACTCTTGCTCCTCTCTTGATTTATTTTTAGAACATATATGCTTAAAACACTTTTTATTCATATTGTATGTTGTATTATGAGTTTTTGAAAATTGATGCTTATTGTTAAGACTCATATCTGAGTCTAAGAATCATTTAAGGGGGTTTCTAAACTCATATTATCACTTATTTTATTCCATTTTTTGAATTAATAAAATTTCTTATGCTTATGTTCATATATATGAATGTTTTTTGATTTTTTTGCAAGATCTTGATGAAATAGAGGTTTTTTGGAGTTAAAAATCAAGTTAGAAGGTCAAGACACATCCAAAATTCTTTCTTGGATATTTTGTAACCTTTAAACTTTATATTTAAGCTCATATTTTTTGATCTATCAAGATATGTTGCTTAAGTTGTATATTTTGTATGTTTTGATCAATATGTCTGGCTAAATTGTTTTTATTGCTAAGGATTAGTGTTTTTATGATTTAAGAGAGATTAAAGACATGTTATAGGGTTTGATTTTTGATTATTGAAGGTTTAAAAGATATGATTTTGGACTGGCCACCTAGGATTAGAGTTTAAGACAAGTTAAGCTTGAGAAACCATCTTAAATTGTTAGAAAAATCAATAAGTAATACGAATTAATCCTTGCATGACGAAACTTATATTTTTTTATGAGAGTTAAAGATCTGAGATTAAAATTTCAGAACTCACCTTTTTGAAATTAAAGCCCATTTACTTTATTTAAAGCATAACCAAACTTTAAACAAAATTTAATGGAGAAAAAGCAAAGTCTTAACCATAACTTTGTTTTGATTTTTTTAAGGAACTTTAACCAACCTTTAAATGTTTTTAAAGCTCAATTAAATCATCAATCACCTAATCCTTAGATAATTTACACATTTGGCAATTTAAAGCAATTTTCAAAAGTAATTAGAAATCATTTTAGAAGTGTTTAAGCCAAGATAGACTAATTTAGCAATTTTTAAGGTTTTAATCAAAATTTTTGGATTTGTCCTAAATAATTATGATCTAATTAACCTAGTAATTAAGCCATTTTCCCTGTAAGATTGACATCCAGAGTCTTAAATTTACCACATTATATTATTTTTACGATAAATGCACTTGCCTAAATTTCATTGGTTTTTAAGGTAAAATCGTTTAAAAATCATTAAAAGTTTATAAGAAACCTAACCAACCCAACAGATCTCGTGCCTTATAAAATATCACAACAATCAGATCTCGAAAAGTGCACCTAATACATCATCAAAGTCACATGTACCAAAACCAGTGCTTGTTAGAGCTTATCTTGTTCTTCTCTTGATATACCCTTCATGGCTTGTCATATGACCTTGAAAATTGGTTTGAAACTTCCTAACATGATGCTTTAAGTCCCAAAATTGGTTCCAAACCTCTTATAGTTAAAAAAAAGTGCCTTAAAATCCTCATCAAATCCTACAAAACACAAAGAATAATCCAAAACAACTTTAGTATCATCTTTTTCATAAATAAACCAAATATGTACCTAAATTATATGCAAATGTCCTCAAATAACGGCTTAAACGTCCACTTAAAATGACATCAATCTAGAATTACAGAATAATTGAATATAAAAAATCAATCAATTTTCTTGAATTAGCTTACATATCACAGTTCTTTTCATGACAAAAACTTGGTTAAAACACATGCATTCACATAGTTAGTAATTAGGCAACCTTTAATAGACAATATCAATAATCTATGTAGTTCCATATGGATCATCATGTAAACTTGTCCAAGAAGATCATTACCAATACAAAGTATAACTCAATTTATAATTTTTTTAAGCAACTTAGGGTTTCACCCATGGTATGCTTAATTAGTTTATGGAGGACCCTCAAAGTCAAAGAAGCAATTTTGTTGCTTTTAGTGAAACTTTCTTATAACTCCCTTTCTCCAATCTTAGACTAGAAATCTATAGCTTGATTAGGAGTATAAAATTATAACCTAGTTAATTTAGTTACATGATCGTCCTTGAGCTGACTAGGCTGTATTCCCAAATGTGAAGCAAAGTCTCAAATGGACATGGAGAATGGCTCTCCAACAAGTTGAAATTTGATTATAGCCAGACAATTAGATGTCAACTAATGCTTCTAAAACTTGAAGGTAACCAAAAATTGATAGAATAAGTTCTTGTAAATCACCTCTCTAATATCTGTAAAAGCTTCCCTACCTTTAGCCCTTAGGTAGTACTTAACCAAGTCTGTGATGCCTAAGCGCTACAAGTCGTCAAATTTAAGGAACTTGGTTGGCTTGAATTTTGATAAGATTAAATTTTATTAAATTTTCTTATGCTTTGCAATGTCATTTTAATCTTATTTTATTAATTGAATACTCAAATTGTGTTATATTGTGTTTAATGACAGATTTATGGCCTTAACACAAATTTTGAGTTAAAGCATGATGAAATTAAATAAATTTGAGCAAAAGCCAAAGATTGTGGTAATTTGAAAAAAAAAATCAGTTTAGTAGTTGAATCTCACCGTTTTAATTAATTAAAACGGTGAGCACAAGGAGACAAGCGAATTCGGAAACAGAGGGAATACAAAAGGGAGTTGGGGAATTGATTTGGGATTTAAGTGTCAATCCCTAAGATATAAGGGGAGGTGACAAAAACCTAGACGAGGACTTGAGTCTGACGGCTGCAGCTACTGTCCGCGTGCTTGGGGAGTTAGA
>JAOXYD010129788.1:0-10998 GCA_028565735.1 Pinacopodium congolense | reverse complement strand
ACTTATCCAAATTGATTAATTCCCCCCAAGTTTATCAAAACTCAATAATTAAAAATATTCCCTCCCCCCTAAAAAAAAAAAAAAAAAACACACACACACACAAATTCAAGCAAAACTCAAGATTTCCAAACTTTGCTAAATTTTTACCAACTATGACTCCCCTTAAATTCATGCATTATCACTTCAAAAAATGAAAACTCAATTTCAAAGCTTAATAATTGTTCAAAATCGTAATAATATAAGACTCTAAAACTAGGATTCTCAATCATTTTATAAAGGCAAATGCAAGATAAAACCATTAAAAATGTCAAAACTCATCAAATTTTCAAAACCCCTTAATTTAATGATTTTAAAAACTCTCACTCTTTTGAAAAATAATCATAAAATTCATTTTATAATTCTCATGACTTTAATATCACTGCATCTTGCAAATTCCATGCATTTTTAAGAAATTCAAACTCCACCTAAGTAAAACATAATCTAATACCAAGCAATTATCAAGTTCAAAGGCATCAAATTTGTGAACTCCCCTGTTATCAAGCTAAGAACAGGTACAAATGTTCAATCTTATAATCATTTGAAAAATTTTAACATCATTGCAAATCTATAAATTTCAAATATGAGTTAACCAAAATCTAACTATCATGTGCAAGTTATGAATCATTATAATTTAAAAGATACCACCATATATTAGGGAATTTAATAGGAGGAAGTGGTCAAATATCTCATAAAAATGATGAAAAATCTAAATTATATCAAGTAAACATCCAAATGCCTTTTAAAACTAAAAATCATTTATAAAGCCAAAGCATGGGAGCAATTCATCAAAATCATCAAATTAAAAAAATTATTAAACCTCTTCCTAAAATATTTTGTGAATTCCTTCACTTTTATAAGATCATCAAAAACATCAAAACTTCCCCCAATAAAAGTAATAAAAGATAAAATTTTTCCCAAACTTTAATGTTTAATAAAGCAGTAGCAAAAACATGCCCTCCTCCCTTTTCTCTCATCAGTTCTTCATCTATGGTTTCCCTGTTAATTGAATCATGGGTTGATTTCATTCACCTTATTGCTTGTCTCTTTTTTATTTCCTCAGGTTTCCCTTTTTTTCTCATTCATCTTTTTCATTTGTTGCCTCTTCTTGTTCAGATTCTTGGCACTTTACAATCTCCACCCTTATTGTACATGTTCCCTGAGTTCTTCTCTTTCTTGTCCCTTGCTTGTTTGTGCTCCTAGTTTTCCCTCAACCTCTCTTATTTCAACTTGTGAGTTTCTTCTACTTCTCACCCTACTGGTTCTTATTTTAAACTAGGGATATTTTCATAATGTGCTTTTTTTGTGTACCGTTTTTAGTAATGGTAATTTGATTTTTGGTTCTTAAATTTTTCTAGGCTTTATTTTTAGAAAAGAAGTCGTTAGAACTCTAACCATTAGTTTGCCTTATTAACTTCCAACCCTGATACCTTTTACAACTACTGATTATTAGCTTCACCACTTTGGTGAAGTTTCCTCTTAGATTAGTGGGTAAGAGTGTACTGTGGATGGTGTTGCAAACGATCCTTCAAAAACCTTTCCTTATATCTTAAGAGATCTTATAGATAGGTTGCAAGAGACTTGAATATTTATGGCAATATTGTACCATTCTAGAGTCGAAGGAAAGCATTTGGTAGCTCCTCTTGAAGTTTTTAAAGTGAGCATTGGGAAATGGCAGTGTAACCTTATTGTGTTCTTTTTAGGAAGTGATTGGCATATCCTATTTTCTCTAAATGGGCCCAAATGGTCTAAATGTGGCCTCACTCAAGTCCTCCTAAATGACCATAATCTCTTACTTCCCAGGTTCCCTAACATAGGAGAAATTTAATAGTTATTAGAAGATGGCCTTTGGTACTTTTAATCTCAACCATTTTTCTTTAGAAATGATGTTCAGGATTGAAACTTGATCAACTTAACAAGCACATACCTCTTAGAATCAACTTTCACAAAGTTCTACTTGAATATTTGACCAAGATAGGAATGAGCCACCTATCTAGCTACATCAATAAGCTCCTTTATTTGGATGAACGCACGAGTAGTATTAAAATGGTAAGACATATTAGAATATGTGTAGAGGTTGTAATTGATCAAGATCTCTTAGAATCTATTCCTATTTTGAGGTTGGGTGATAGGAAGTCATTCATGGAGAACCATGTTTGTATATCTTACAGTTGGAGGCCTCCTCCTATGAATTCTTAATAGATTTTGCATATAACTAGTAGAAAATTTGTAACAGGTGAATATGCTAAGCTAATGAATATAGATAAGGGTTCTTATAAGCCCTCCAGTGATAGCGTCTGTAGTGGAATATCTCTGGAGACACTTTCTTAAGGGTAGAATAATTTGGAGGCAGGATGTAGGCAATTCACATCAGGAGGCTCATATACATAACACTTTGGAAGTGTATCCTACAGAGGGCATAGAGAATCAAACACTAGAAATGACAAGAAGTGAATTAGGAGAATTAAAGATAGGGCTCTATCTTGTGCTAAAAGCTATCATTTTACCTAGAAACCCAATGAGGAACCACTTCTTAACTCTACTCTTGATGATAACATAGGGAAAGAACTCCAATTTCCTTTGACACCTAGTGTAAAGGGGGATGACTGTACTAATACTACTATTAATCAAGGGAAGGAGGGACAACTATTAGAGGATGTTGGTAAAGGGAACTCTCTAAGTTGAATTTTGGAGAGTCCTACACTTGCAACGCAATCTTCTAATGGTAAGGGTATCCAGAGTACAGAGAGGTCTACAGACCTTAATTCAACTATAACCTTTCCTTAACCCTCTCCAGAGTATAGTACTATAGTGGATGATAAGTGTACTAGTTCTAATAGTCAACCTAAAGGGGAATTCCAAGCTCTCTTTAGGAGGAAATCAATTAAAAGATCTAAGAACAAATGTCCCTCTCATTCTTAATAACCTTTTTTCTTATAATGCAAAAGGACTTAACTATCCTAAAAAATAATAGGTTCTTTCAAATGTTTTGAACACGTTTAACCCTTGTATTATTGGTTTAGTAGAAACAAAAGTTAAGGAATAATTTTATTAGAACCTTTAGTTCATATACAGGAGGTGGAGAACAATCACCAATTATAGATTCCACTTCAATGGGAGAATAATAGCTGCATGTAATCATGACTTGATTAAGATACTAAACCTTTTGGTTCTGACCAATTTATTCATCTTTCTACCTTTTTCATTCCCACTCAAACGAAGATAAGCATTACTTTTATTTATGTTACAAATCTATCCTTTCAAAGGTTTGATTTTTTTCATTAACCTAAAAGGAATTGATGACAACTTAAGAGATCCATGGATAGTCCAAGGTGACTTTAATGCCACCTTACATTCATTAAAGGCTGAAGGGAAACATAGTCTAATTAAGCCTTGTAAAGAGTTCCTATATTATGTGACATAATTAGAGCTGACTGATCTCAATTGGGAGGGGCAATTTGTCTCCTAGTCCTGTAAGCAAAAAGATAAAAGAATTATCAGGAAGAAATTGGATTGAGTTCTCGTACACTCTCAATGGATGCAATCTTTTCTCGCTAATGAAGCTTGCTTTAGACATCACCTTGTTTTAGACCACTTCTTTGTTGTAATCAATGGTATCATTCATTAGACACCTAAACCAACTGTGTTTAAATTTTTTAATATTTAGGCTACAATGGAGGGGTACAAAAAGCTTGTCCAAAGAGGCATGAATTGTACTCTCTCTGGTTATTGCCAATTTTTCCTATCAATAGAAAATGAAAAAAGTTGAGGAGCTTAAATCACTAAACTAGTAGTTTATAGCTAGCAAAAAAACATATGTGAAAGTTTTGTAGGGATAAAATGAACTTGATACAATCTCAGCTTTATGATGACCCTAACAACCCATAGCTACTGGATTAGGAAAAATTAGCTTTGAATGAGTACTCGGAGGCCTTGCAGGTGCAGTACTATACTTGAAACAAAAGTTAAGAACTTTTTGGTTAAAAGAAGGTGATAGTTATATAAAATTTTTATTTATAACCATGTTTATAAGAAGGTGTAGGAATAAAATTATGTCTAACTAAACTTCCAAAATATTCATTTTTCTAAAGGTCTATGCTCTCCATCTTTTAGAAAATCAAAAACTACATTTGTAATGATATCTCTATTAAGAAAACTCACAGAGCTATCTAGGCTTGTCTCAAGAGAATAAATTATGCAAGAAATAAGGAGTATTAACCCTGATAAGGCCCCTAGGCTTGATGGACTAAATGGTTAATTTTGATAGAAATGTTAGGAGCTTGCAAGAGAGCTTACTTGCTAGTCTGTAATAGAGTTCTTCTCTTCCAACAAACTCTTGAGATGCCTTCAACGTAAGTTTATTACACTTGTTCAAAAGTATCAAATTCCTCTTCCTTAGCTGACTATATGCCTACAGCTTATTACAACTTCATCTATAAATTTATTTCAAAAGTGTTCGTAGCTAGAATGAAGCCTATTTTACAGAAACTCATTGATCCGTCATAAATAATCTATATTAAGAAAAGAAGTATAGTTGATAATATTTTGATCTCTCAAGAAATCTTTAAATATTATCAAAGAATAAATAATCCAAAGAATTTTGTTCTTAACTTGGATTTCAATAAGGCTTATTATTTGGTAGATTGGAATTTCATAATTCTCACAATGAAAGCTATGGACTTTCCCAAAAAATTTTCATAAATTGGGTATTGGAATGCATCACCTCTATCTCTTATAGCATCTTAATCAATGGTGGGCCATCTAAAGCATTTATAGGTAAAAGGGGAGTTAGGTAAGGTGAACCCTTATCCCCTTACCTATTTACCATTTTTATGGAGGTTCTTTCAAGAATGATTGATCAGAAAATTCAAACTAACTCCTCCTTTAAGTATGACTTTAAATGTAAGAGTTTTAATCTTCGCAAATTGTTCTTTGCTGATGATGTTTTAGTATTCTATAAAGCTAAGGCATAATATATTTCCACTTTTATGGAAGCTTTAAATGCCTTTATGGGGTTATCTGAACTGCTCATTAATAAAACCAAATGCAGTTGATTTGTTACAGCTAATGTTGATAAACTATCACTACCGCTATGTACTCTCATATGTATCTCATGTTGTCCTTTACCTTTTAATTATTTTGGAATACCAATAACCTATAAAAAGCCTTACATAAGGGACTGATTAAAGCCCTTTGTAAGGATTACAGGAAGGATTAAATCTTAGACTAATAGAGCCCTTTTATATGCTAGAAGAATTCAACTTGTTATCTATGTTCTGTCAGATTTGCATTCCTTCAGGTTAAATCACCTTGCTCTTCCTAGACAGTTCCTTAATGTCATTGATAGACTTCCATGCATATACTTATAGGAAGGAGATATCAATGTTAAAGCAGTAGCCAAAGTGAATAGGTCCAATGTCTGTAAACTAAAAACTCAAGGAGATCTTAGAGTTCCTTCCCCCCTTACAGCTAGCAAGGTTGCACCTACTAAATCCATATTTGTTTATGTTTTTAGTTTTGATTTTTTACTTCCTATTTTTATAAACATGAAAATGAATGATAAAAAACATGTATTAGTTTCCATGTTTTGAAAAAAAAAAGATAGAAAACCAAAATAAGAAGCTAAACTAAATGAGCCATGAGAGAGTGTGAAGATTGATCACTGAACCTAAAAGTTTATAGTCCAAATGGGTGAATGCTCATTATCTTAAGGGCAAACGAAATTTGAAAAATCCAAGGAAGGGTGGATTCCTTATAGATTATGGCTTAGATCTTGAAAATCAGGCCTCATATACATACAAATCAAACATAGAATTGGGAATGGCTAGAGACCAAGTTTATGGTTTGATAATTGGTTTACCATAGGTCCTCTTTGTTTACTTCTTGAGGCTTAAAAACACTATTTCCTCCATAATGCAATATTCAACCTTCTCATCCTTGAGATCTAGTGGCATTATACAATGAGGGAATCGGCCTATATATTTGATAACTTTCCAGCTTCTCCTCTTCATGTTAAGCTTGATGATCATATAGTTTAGAGTAAGCATGCTTCTAGTATCTTTACTAACAAAAGTTGCTCCTAACATTTTAATGCCGCTGGGACCAATATAACGTCAAGCAAGCTTATATGGTCTTTGAAATGCATCTTTAGAGCAACTATCACTACTTGGTTAGTTGTTCTTTGTAGACTTAATACTTTAGATAGATATGCTTGCTATTTGTAGCTTAATTACAATTGCAAACTATGCTTAATGCTTAAATAAAATATAGGAAATATATTCTTCATTTTCTCTTTCTCCCTTCCTTTAGAGAATAAAATTATAGAATTGTGTTTTCTAAAGTATAGCACTAATGGTTTTTAGGACTTTATTTCTTAGGTATCAGCATTAAGCTCAATAATATCTAAGGTCTTCATGTATTCTAGACTGCCTTCTAATGCTACATTTATTGCATATGATGAGAAATGAATGTAAGGATCTTAAAAAATGTTGTTAGTAGCACTGAAGACTCATACGCAACTCACTAGCATAGATTTGGGAAGCCATGGTGAATAGAGCAAAAGTTGACAAAGTCTCACAATTGCTTAGAGATAGTTGGAATTTATAACAAATTCTTGTATAAAGGATTAAGTCATGATGAATCCTCTAAGAAGGGAAGCAGCCTTAAGATCATTTTAACAAGCTCTCTAGAGATAAGTTACTACTGTTGTAAGAGTAGCTAGTTATCTTAGAGCCTTCTCTTGTGCTTGTATGTAATGATTTTGTCAACTTTGTAGCACATTTGAGAGAAAACTCTTCTACTCTTTATTTATTTAAGTTATTTATCTTTCAAAATAAATTTGAAAACCATACAAATTTCTAAACATTAAGGAAGCTAATGATCATAAGGGAGATCTCAATATTACTAATTCAGGCAAAGTTAAAAAACATCATAATCAACATCTATATTCCAAAATAGCTATTGCACTCCCTTTTTATGTCATTTAAAAGTTCTACAATTTATGTCCAAGGGTATACTTACAAATACTTTTGAACTTCCTAATCATGCAAAATCTAGTCATGTGCGATTAACATATCATTCCTGAAGCATTCAACGCATCACAAAAATTGTTCAAAGGCATCAAGTATGCATTTCATATGCGAAAGACATTACATTAAAGTAATCTTCCATAACATCAAGAATCATTCAAGTCCATTTCATGTAGAAAATATAGCATAAAATACATCATGTACCTCTCTTTTCAGATATCACCAATTTCCATTTTATTTCTTCTATTCCTTATTTTAACAATGTGTCTTGATGATTTTCTTTTACTCTTGAAGGTACTCTTAAAGTCCTTTGACATGAAAAAAAAATTCAATAAATCTTTGGTAGCCGTACTAGCTTATGTCCTTAGGCATTTGTAACCTTTCTCCAACCACTCGGTGAAACATTTAACTACTTAATTTATCATAATAAAAATGTTCTATATGTCTATAATAACTACAATATATGAAAAATAAAGGTATTTGTTATCTATATGCATGTTTAATCTCATACCTAAGTCTTGATTCATTAAAACTTTGCATGTAGTAGTTTGCCTAGGTTGAAAGTATGATCTCCTAATATCATATCTATATTATGGTATTTTCCTAGGTCTTGAATCATTATAAGTCATCTTTATAGTATATGAATATGACATGTTTCTATGTTCATGCACATGCATAAAATGAGAATGAAAGTGAGATGGACTGCTTTTTCTAACATATGGTCTAATTACATTACTTTTAAATTTTGCATTTCTACAGTAATTATGCCTATATTTTTTCATGTGCATTCCCTTCCTAGATCTAGATTTATACAAGAATGCATGATGGCTCTTCCTAGGCTGGGATTTTCATCCATCACTTTTTACGGATGTCCTGGGTACTTTTTTCTCTTCTAAATTCTTTCCTTTTACAAATTTGATCTTACAACTTGATGGGCATTATAATTGATGTATCCTAGACCACTTCTATCATTTGAGGCTTTGTGATCTTGCATGCATTCTAACTTTTCTTTTCCTTTGGTGAAACTACACAATGATATCTTGATTTAGTAAAGCATTCTCCTCTCTTAATTTATGCTTACAACTATCCATATTCTTTGATTCTAATTGTTTCTTCAAAGATGTATTTACATCTATTAATTTTTGTGTATCGTTATATCCACATTCTTTGGTTCTAACTCATTTCTAAGTTCCTCATTTTCAATCTTCCATGCATTTAACAAATTTAAGGTTTCTCTATAGTTAGAGGACACTTTCTTCTTTTTCCTAGTTAACCCTTTCAAATATTATACTAAATCATCATTGCTAAACTCTACATCACATTTATCTTCATCATCATGCGATTAAGAATAAGAAAGTACATCATTATTACAAGGATTTGAGTTAGTGTGTTCCTTATTAACATTTGTAAGACACTTCTTCACTTTGATTTGTACTTTCACGATATCCTTTAAAATGCCCCATATTTGATAAGCATATTTATAACTTGAGATTTTATTGAAGTCCTCCATACTTAAGGTGCAAAGAAAACTATATATGAGTTTAAAATTTAGAGAAATAAGCTTTTCATCTACTTCATCTCATTCACATTCATTCTCGGGTACTAAAGTCTCTACGTTATTCACAACTATTGCTTTCTTTGGTGTGTGAAGGCCATTCTCTACTACTTCCCCAAATTCTACTCCTATGTTCAAAAGGTAGTCTTTCATTCTAAGTTTCCAAACCTTATAATAATTTCCATAAAAATAAGCAGGTCTATTTATACCATCACTATCTAAATGTGCCATGATGACTTTAATCTCACTAATTCATTAGAAATATACCTATGTGAGTCCTTACTTTGATAGCACTTGTTAATCCTGTTTGATACCTAATAGGGGAGAGGGTAAATTGGGTTCTCTAAAATTTTTCTAGGTTATTGATACTAAATTCACCAAGTTCTCTAAAATAATGCAAAAGATAAATAAAAATAGCAATTAGCAATATAAACAATGTAATAAATAATACAAACAACTTAGGATGAAGCAAAGCTTAAAGTAAAACGTTAAGGGAAGAATGTATAAATTGAATTTTTATAATGGCTTGGTGATAACCTTTTCACTTAGGTCCACTCTCCAACACCTTATTTGGTATTCAATCTCTTTAAGAACAATTAAAACTCCTTTTTCACAAGGTTATAGGGTAAACATGAAGTCCACTCTCTTTTTCAATGGTTCAAGTGTAATCCTTTACAAATTTCTTTCTCTATATCACACCCCACAAAATACACCTCTAAAAAGGTATATCACTTGACCAACCCAAGGGTTAAAGGGCTCACAAATTACTTAGCAATGTATACACAAAGAAATTCACATAACTTAAATAAAAACTTCACTAAAACACATAAAACAATATACTTTATTCTTCAATTAACTTGAATTACTCTTAGATAAATAAATAACATATGAACACACCTATTTATGAATGAAAAACACTTAACTAGCTATTTATGACTATTCTCTAAATTAATATTTATTAAATAAAATTTACTATTGCATTGTGCTCGTTACAAAACGATCCTTACGATATTCGATTGACTGAACCTTCCAAAATTGAATTTTCACACTTTAAAATACATCTAATTCAATTTAAATCAATTTATAACATATTTATATGCATCCTAATTATCCCAAAAATAATTTCCAGTATCTTCAAACACTTCTTAACACTCATTCACACAACTTATCACATTTACACAAGTTTATGGTTTAAAGGTCACCTACGAAATGATATTGGAGCATAAAAATTAAACTATTCTTAACACGACTCGTAGTATGCTAAAATGGAAGAGGGTGAAAAAGGAGTTTGGGGTTGTTATAGGAATGAATTTGGTTAAGTTTTTAGATGTTATTTCATTTGAATTCATTCTTATTTTTTATGTAAAAATACATAATTTGTGTTATATCATGTTTAATCAATAGGTTACTTCCCTTTTGATGAATTTAATCTTTTAAAATGTTTTTACAAGACAAATGGTGTTGAAATAGTGAATTTGCACTTGTAAAATTACGGTGGCATTTTGAAGCTTTCTATACATCATTAAGGTAACTCATTGATTCCTTTCTTGCTCTTTAAAAATGCAGCAGTTGAAGCTTTGGCAAGGCATGACAAGGAAACTGGAATTTATGTTTAAGTTGGCATCATATGGGCTTTGCTTGGCTCCAGATAGGAGGGCACGTGAATGGTATAGAAGCCTTTAAAAGTTGTACACATGAAATGCATGAGGAGGCAAGCTATCCATCTAAAAATGCCAACAGCTGCACTTCCCATGTTGAGCAATACGACAGCACATTGGTGAGCTTAAGCTTACCAAAGCAGCAGCATTTTGAACTCACCAAAGCAGTAGCATTTTATTTTAGTGTGAAGGATTTTCTTTTCTTAGAATTCACGCAACCCTAGGTGTGTAAGAACTAACCAAGAAGGAACCAAAAAAATTTTAGACATAAAGGTGGTGGTTGGAGAGAAAATGAAGGCACTTAGAGAGTGACAACTTCATCCTTGCTGGGGGGAAATTCAGCAAGAAAGAGTGGCTTCATCTTTCGTGGGGACAACTCAAACTTTCCAAAGTAAGAAGGTAGGCTGCATTCATTATGTTCCATCTCTTGTGTAAGTCCTATGGCACCCAAGAGGGGGGTGAATTGGGTATTAAAACTTTTTGCAAACTTTTTCGCAAACTCAAAACTATCAACCTAATTCAATTGAAAAACTAAATGCAATCACTAAGCCAATATTCAACCTGAAATGCAAATGTCAAAGTAAATTCAATAAGAGAGTTAAGAGAGGACACAAGGCAATTTTTTAACGAAGTTTACCTACCCTAAAGATAGGCTACGTCTCCCTTCCAACTACTTGTTGGATGATTCTATACTAATCAATCAAACAAGTACAATCTTTTT
>JAOXYD010129778.1:0-10999 GCA_028565735.1 Pinacopodium congolense | reverse complement strand
TGTTTCGACTATATTAAACCAAGATATACAGAGGGTATAAATACAGAGTAGTAGTTACAAAGGATAGATAGTAATCTTGACAACTAATCTAAACAATCGGATACTCTTATCAAATCAATTTAAATACACAACAAATATAACTAACTTTAGCTAATACGCCCCAACAAGCTAAAGGAGAAGAAGAGCATAACCGAAGGTTGGAGGCAAAATGAGTAAATTGTTGCTTAGGAAGCCGTTTTGTTAAGGTGACCGTCAGTTGATCAGAAGAGGATAGACACCAATAGAAATTCCTTACGAGCAATAAGATCACGGACGAAAAAAAAGTCTATTTCAACATTTCGAGTCCTAGCATGGAAGACAGGATTGGAATAAAGAAATACAGCCTCAATGTTGTCACACCAAATGCGCGGAGAAGTAGAAAGCTTCACATCAAGTTCAGTAAGCAGGAGTCATTTGACTTTAACACACGCATTGGCAACAGCTTTGAATTCTAATTTTGTAGAAGATTTTAGCAACTATACGCGGCTTACCAGATTTCCATGCCAAGAAAATGCTACCCAGAAAAATAAGAAAATCATTAGTGGATCATCAATTGTCGTAGCATCTAACCCAATTAGTGTCACTAAACCCAGTGAGGTATTGAAGAGAGCTAGCAGAGATTAAAGAGGAAAGGGATAGTAAGAGTGGTATACTATAAACTGCCACACACTTGTCAATACAAAGTAGCCTTAATAGTAGAAAGAGGGTTCCTAACGGATTTGGACAAAATGTTACTAGCCGCAATTGGAGTAAAACTCGACTTATGAGTGCTCATCCCCATCTTGGACAAAATAGCGGTGATATAATGTTGCTGAGATAGTAGCAGACCTTGAGGATGAGGAACAACCTCTATACCCAAAAAATAATGTAGAGCACCCAAATCACAAAGAGAAAACTCTTAACCAAGTCGAGAGATAAAAGAATTGACAATGGAGGCACTACTCCCTGTAATTACCAAATTGTCAATATAAACCAAAAGAAAGCATAATTGATTACCATCTTTATAAATAAATAGAGACGAGTTGCCATAAGAACTAGCAAATCCAAGAGTAGAAAGAAAAGTAAGCCTTTGATACCAGGTACGAGGCGCTTGTTTGAGATCATATAACGACTTGTTGAGTTTGCAGATATAGTGAGAATATTAAGAGTCAATGAAGCCCTGTGGTTGAGCCATATAAATAGTCTCATCCAAGTTACCATTTAAGAAGGCATTACTAACATCCTACTGACGAAGAACCCAGCCTTTAGAAAGAACAATGGTAAGAACTGAATGAATAGTCATTGGTTTGACAACAGGACTAAAGGTATCGGTAAAATCAATACCATATTCTTATGTGTAACCACGAGCAACCAACCTGGATTTAAAGCGCTCTATAGTCCCATCATCCTATCTTTTGACTTTGTAAATCCACTGGTTTCCCACAACATTAATATTAGGAGGACAAGGGACAAGATCCCAAGTACGATTGTGGTAGAGAGCATCAAACTCAAGTTCTATAGCCTGTCTCCATTCAATTTGGTTATTGGCATGAGAAAAGGGTAGACTTAACAGGAGGAGAATTAGAAGAGAGGGTAGTAGTGAGGTTGGCATGATTCTTTGGCTTGGGAAGTTTGAGATGTATTGGTTGAAGGAGGGGAGGTTGAGTAGGAGGAGGAATTGAAGTAGGCAAGGTGCCGAAGGAGTAGGAATTGAGATCAACCACAAACTTGATGCCATCAAGGCTAAAATTTGGAAGAGAGGAAGGTTGGGTGGAAGTCGGATTAGGTGAGGAAGGAGGATGGGGAATCGAAGAGGAGGATGGAGGAGGGTCTTAAAGAGGTAAAACTTGATCCAATAAATGGGTGGGAGTAGAGGTCCTTGATAAGGATTGGGGAGAATGAGTACCTGGAGATAAAGTAGAAGCCAGAGAAAGAAAGTTACTTGGAGGATCAGTTGTTGGTGGAACAGACATAGGAAAAGGACGAGATAAATGTAGCCAAAGAGGAGAGCTAGGAATGTTTAGATGATGTAGAGGCTTGGAAAGAGAACTTGAAACCATGTGAAATGAAAAAACAGATTCATCAAACCTAACGTGACGAGCATAATATATTTTCCCAGTGTCTTTATATAGACAACGACAACTAAGATAGTGAGGCGAATATCCCAGAAAAATACACTGTTTAAACCGAAAAGAAAATTTATGCTTCTTAAAGGTGTGAAGTAAAGGATAGATAGCACACCTAAATATACGAAGGAAATTATAATCTAGAACTTGATTATAGAGAACTTGGAATGGAATTTTGGAAGACAATGCAGTGGTAGGGCATACGATAAATTACAGTATCAAAGGTAAACTACCAGTACTTAAAAGGTGCACCACAATGACCAATGACCAAAAAGGGTAAGGCCAATATCCATAATATGCCGAATTTTATACTTAGCAGTACCATTTCATTCATGAGTGTGTGGACAAATAATTCTATGATGAATACCGTCATTTTGAAATGATTTGTGTAAAGATTGAAATTCACCACCCTAATTATATTGGAATTGTTTAATGGTGGAATCAAATTGCTTGTCAACAAGAGCTTTAAACGGGCAAAATATATGAAACACCTCACTTTTATTTTTGATAGGAAACAACCATGTAAATAAAGAATAATAATCAACAAAAATAACAAAATGTTTATGACCAGGAGAAGAACAAATATAGCAGGACCCCATACATCTGAATGAATTACATATAAAGGCCTAGAACTTCGATAATAAGTTAAAGGAAGGGAAAGCCTATGTAGTTTGCCTAAACAACAAGAAGAACACTTAGTAGAAGACAACTTAGAAGGAGAGCATAGCAGCTAAAATTGACGAACTAAACTACGAATGTTTGAAAATTGGGATGACTAAGACGGGCATGCCAACTTTCCAACTTGACCAAATAAGCAAGATTCGAGTAGCTAAAAATAAGCGTTATCGATAATCAAGGGTAACATGATTCGAGTAGCTACAAATTTGACAAACCATACGACAAAAGGAAGAAACTATTGGCAGAGAAGTGTAGCCCCATCATCTGCGATTACCATGCCCTCTACCTCTTGAAGTATGATTGGAAGATGTAGAATGTTAAACCATATTAACAGTTGGTAAGGAAGTTTATAGTGCTTTGAGGAGTAGTTCATGGACCACCAACTAACTATGTAACTCATGAAAAGAGATTGGGTTTGTGTGTTGTTATAAGCCTCCAATAATACCATTGTAGTTGGCACCAAGCTTGCAAAAGATAATAGTATGGAATTCAGAGGCAGAGATTGGTTGACTTGCAAGGCTTAAGAAATCAGCAATGGCCTTCGCTTGATATAAATACTCTCAAACAAACTTATCGTCCTTTGAAAGAGTGTGAAGTTCAAGGTATAGTTATGTTCATTAGGCATTACCGACTATACTATAAGCTACAATTAAGGAATTCCAGACTTAGACAGAGGAAATGAGACGAGTTAGGTGAGGGTAGACTTCCTTAGTAAGGGAGGAGAGAAGCCAATAAAATAAATTTTGATCCTTATTAAACCAGAGGGAATAAGCAAGGTTGGGTTCCAACCTGTTTATGGAATAATTAAATATTTCTTTGGGAGGAGCATTCTCGATGCCCAAAAGAATCCCATGGAGATTGTAAAAATTAAGTAAGGGAGTGAATTGCAGTTTTCAAGCAGTACAAATTTTAGGGGTGAGTTTGATGGCAAAGGTTTGACTGACATGAATAAGGTGGAAGGAAAAGAAGAAATAAGAGATGAAAATATATGAACAGAGACTGTATTGGATGAATCAACCATAATAACTCTGATACCAACTTAGAACTTAAGTATTGATTAAGATTTTAAAGTGTTTCGACTATATTGAACCAAGATAGAGGGTAAAAATGCATAGTAGTTACAGAGGATAGATAGTAATTTTTATAGTTAATCTAAACAATAGGATAGTCTTATCAAATCAATTTAAATACACATGAGATATAACCAACACTAGTTAATACTGAAAAATAAGAAAAATAATTTTAAAGAAAAAATTTATTATTAACTTAAATATACTTTTTAAATTTAATTAAAATTTTTATTAAATCAATTTTTTATATTTTTTATCAAGTTATCTACTAATTTAAATTAATACAAATAAATTTTAATTTATTTTCTATTTTATTTCTCTTTAAAAAAAGTGTGATTAATCTATTCTTAATTGTCCCATCCTAAAACTTACACATATGATAGGCATGAACATATTGATAAAGTATGCAAGGACTTAAACGTAGATATTTTCTACTTTAATCACATCTAATAAGTTTTAACGAATCTTTCTTACAAATTTTTGTCTTAGCTTCCTTTAATTTAGTAGACCTTAACTTGGGGTTAAAGGACATGATATTTTTGGTCCCTGTTAAATAGTAGTAGCTTGACTACTTCAAATGTATAGGAGAGCTATTGAGAGATTGATAATAAATAAGTTGCAATTTCTCTATCCTTAACCACATTTAACAGGGCAGGTTAAAAGGGACAACTTAATACTTTGACTCCTAGACTATACAATGTATACACTCATATTCAAGAGAGTGTTTTGAATGGCATTGAAAGTAGCACGTATCATACATTTGATTTTTATTTCTTGGAACCTTAACAACTATAAATATGTTTTTTTTCCGAAGAAAGAAAGGAAACAATTTAAAGAACCTTCTTCACAAATATTAAGTAGACCTTGACTTGGGACAGTGGGTGAAAAGACTTGAAACAAAATTTAAAAAAATTATATTTTAAACAAAAAAAATTTATTTAAAACATAATAAGGTGTTTTTATATTCATAAGGTGCAAATAAGTCGTGCATGACATGATCTCTCTTATTCACACCACTACCAAGTTAATGAATTTCGGTAGTAATATTATTACCATAGTAATAGTACATTAGAAGAAATTGGTAATTCATTTTTATCTATATTAATGTATGGGGCATGTATTAACAATCTTTTTGATCCTTGCAATTCTTATTTCCTGATTCTCCAATAATCTCCTCCTTTTTTTTTTCTTGTGTGATCATTCAGATATTTTGATGAGATAATGTTTTTTTTAAGTTGGATAAGTCTTATTTATTGGACATTTATCGGAGGAGATAGATTATCATGTTTCTTTGAATGATAATTAGATAATCATTTTGCTAAAAGTTCATGGACTAGCATCTTCAAGTAACTTCAATTCGCTACTATTAACAAAAATGAAAGTATATCTATTTGAGACTAAATAAGAAAGGAACTTGTATATAAGGTCATATATAATATGTCACATATAAGGATTGGTGATGTGAATTTTTGGACGTAAGATCTAAAATCTGAAGAAGAGAAGGAATACCACTAAATGATAGCGTTACGCTACCAATTATTTAATGAATAAAAATGTTTTAAAAAATTAAACAAAATTTCAAATAATACAATTTATTTTAAGATAAAATATATAATATTTTTAAAATAATTATTAATGTTTACCAATTTTATTTGTTTAATTATGAATTTTCAATAAAGAGTTATGAATTTATTGTTATTATTATTATTTATTAAAAAAATATTACATAAGATAATTAAATTAATCAATCAATTAAAATTTTTAATTTAAAAAATTAATATTTTATTTAACTTTTTATTTTATAAAAATAATAAAATTAAAAATCAGAATAAATAAAATAAAAATGCAATAAAAAAATCTTTAAGAAACTAAAATACTTTCCAGGACTTGTTAGTTAGCCACATTTCAGTCACTGAATTACTTATTACCAACTGTTAATTGATTTCTTGCACTTAGACATAAGGCTCTTGTAGCCTTTATATACAAGCTCTCAAAACAAATTAAGTAAAAGAAACAAGAACTCAAGACACTCTTCCTATTGTTGTACTTATGAAGATGGTTTTGTTTTCTTTATTACTTCCCACAACTCTTCTTTTGTTGAAAATAAAGAACTCAAAATTCCAGTTTTATCCTATTTTTTAGTAGAACTTGACTTGAAGTTAATACAAGGATAAATCAACTTTTATTTAATAGAGCTTTATATGGGATAAAGAAAATAATAACTAAAAAAGAAATTTTAAATAAAAATATGTTATTAATATAAGTACACATTTTTTAAGTTTAATCAAAATTTTTACTCAATCAAATTCACTTATTTTTTATCAAGTTATCTACCAATTTGAATTAATATAAATAAAATTTAATTTATTTTCTATTCTATTTATCTTTAAAAATATATAGTTAATCTATTCTTGATTGGCCCATCCTAAGATATACACATATTATGACATGATTGGTAAGATGTCCAGAAACTAATACACAAATATTAACTTATATTAGTTACGGTAATCACATCTAATAACTTTTAAGGACCTTTTTCATTATATTATGTTTGGTTGAATTTTTAACTTTATTTTTCTATTTTTATTTTTATGAATTGTGATTAATTTTCTTATTGTTTTCATTGATTTTTTTACTTTATTATTGATTTTTGTATTTTTATAATTTTCATTTGGTCTAGACAATAACTACAAGCTGTTTAGTAAATATTATAATATTATAATTATTAATATATTATATTAATAATATTTTAGTGGAGATGGCCACAGCTGATCACTTATTACCGGCTGTATATTCATCCCCTGAAATAGTACAGGTGAAAGAATTGATAATAAAGGTGTTGGAATTTCTCTATCCTTAACCGCATTTGACAGGGTAGGTTAAAAGGGATTAGGGTCGTTTGGTATTGCTGTAGGTTGTGATTTTTAGTTGTATTTTTGATATATTTGTATTGATTTTTGTGCTTTGTCCTCAATTTTTGTGCTGTATTAGTGTGTTGTCTTTTTCGATTTCTGTGTTTAATAAAATAAAAACCTAAAACCTAAAACCAAAGCTATACTAAACATCCCATAATACCTTACTTTTAAATGGCATTGAAAGTAGTGTACGTTTAATTTCTATCACCTACTAAATTTCAAATAAATCTCGCGAGTTTGTTGAAACCTTACTAATCATAAATGTATATTTTTCCAAAAAAGACTCAGATATAGATATAGGGTGGATGTTATTATCATAAAAGGAAACAATTTTTGGTAATCTCAAATTGTTTCCGTTTGTAAAGTAGTTTATTAATATCTTGTTTGGTTCTAATGAAATTTTCGATCTTTTGATTTATTATAAATTTAGTAAAAAATTTTGGTAGATTTTTTATTTTTTATTTTTAAGTTAAAAAATTATAAATCCCGTGTTGAAAGATTGAAAAGAAAGAACTTAAACAATAGGACAAAATTTTCAAATGAAATATAAAATAATTATTTGTTGTTGATATAAGTACACATTTTTCAATCAAATAATTTTTTTGAATTAAATCATACAATTTTTTAAATTCAAAAGAGTAAGTTAAATACTAATAAATATACGTAGATCTCCCTACATATATAGAGATGTATTTAATTCTTCTGTAGTCATACCTAATTCTTGTTTCTAGTTGATGTAGCAAAATTAAATTTCAAAGTTAAAAAAGAGGAGATGCAAAGAAAATTAGCCACACTTTATTGAAGCATACGCTGCAAAATGTACATAAAAGACAGGTAAACTTCAAAATGTGCCCCAATCACCAAATACATCAAATAATTTATTTGAAAACCTTGAAATGGCTAGAACATGTACATAAGGATAGGATTTTCCTCAATTCCTATTGAATGTATAGTTGTGGAAATTCATGCATTGCCTTATCTCATTCACTATCAATCTGAATGGAAAAGCAATGAGTTCCTAGACAATGCATTAATATCATTAATTGATTGTGAATGCAACTCACGAGAGCTTTTTCAAATCATATTTCCTCTGGATTGCCTTTTAACAAAGGGTGCAAAGACACTTGATCTATAAAACACACAAATATTAATTATCAGGACCTAATTATATCACATCTACTAAGTTTGAAGGAACCTTCCTCACAAATATAAAGTAAAATATTCTTGTTGTTGTTAATATAAGTATACATTTCTAAATTTTGAATAAAGAATTTGTTAGATTAAGTCACGTATTTTTTATCAAATTATTCATCAGTTTGACATAATAAATTTAGTGAATTTCTTACATAGATATTTAGGGCCTCTTCAATCATTTAATTAACTTTTATGAAGACTTGGGGTGAATACAAGAATTAATTAAATTTTGTTCAGTATACCGTTGTTTGGTGTCCAAAAACAACAAATTTGGGTGAAGAGATTAATAAAAAATACCATATAGAAATTGGAGAAAGAAAATCTTAAACACAGTTTTATTAGTAAACCTAAAAATACTAGATAATCAAATTATTGAAACAAAATACAGACCAAGAGTGAAGAAAAACAATTTTATTAGTAGACCTAAAAGTACTAGATAATAAAATTATTTAAAAAAAAAGATGAAGATGAGAGTCAAGGAAAACAGAAGTGGGTCGTGGGAAACAGAAGTGGGTCGTGGAACATCTCCATTCGTAATGTCTATTTATACATAAAAAATTACAGAGTCAATTTTCTTAATTTTAATATTGATTTTGTCACTAAAATTGAATCATTTTAAGTATTATTTTATTTATAATTTCCAAAAGAAAATTATAATTAAACAATAAAAATAACTGTTGGTGATCATATATGCACATATTAAAACTTTAAATTAAACTCTTAAGAATATACATTTGGTAATATTATTTTCCCACCCTACAGATTAAACATACATTTGGATAGGTGCATAGGTGAGAAATTTATGAAGACATGTTGTAAGTGAAAAACATCCAAACTTTGATTTCATCTAAATTGCGAATCCCATCAAACAATTTTCTGGGAACATTACGTGGTTGATAAGGTGCATATAAGATAAGTCATGCATGACCATGACCTCTCTTATTCACATCACTACCAAGTTAATGAATTTCGTTAGTAATATCATTACCTTAGGAATAGTACATTAGAAGAAATTGTTATTTCGTTTTTATCTATATTAAGTTGTGAATTTGTGGACGAAAGAACTAAAATTTGAAGAAGAGAAGGAATACTACTAAATGATCAAGGAACGTTACTAATTATTTAATGTATAAGATTTTAATAAATAAATATAATGTTTAACCACTTTTTATTTATTTAATTAGGAATTTTCAGTAAAGTGTCATGAATCTATTATTATAATTATAATTTATTAATAAATATCACATAAGATAATAAAATTAATCAATCAATTAAATTAAATTATTTTTAATTCTAAGTTAATATTTTATTATAAATTTTTATTTTCTAAAAAATGATAAAATTAAACAGCCGCAATAAATAAAATAGAAGTATAACCAAAAATCTGAAACTAAAATACTTTCCAAGACTTGTTAGTAAGCCACATTTCAATCACTGAATTACTTATTACCAACTGCTAATTAATTTCTTGCGCTTAAACATGAGGCACTTGTATCCTTTATATACAAGTTCTTAAAAAAAATTAAGTGAAAGAAACAATAATTCAAGACACACTTCCTATTGTGGTGTTTATGAAGATGGTATTGTTTCCATTATTACTTCACACAACTCTTCTTTTGTTGAAAATAATGAACTCGAAATTCCAGTTTTATCCTATGGTTAGTAGAGCTTTGATTTGAAGTCAATACAAGGATAAATCAACTTTTATTTAATAGAGCTTTATATGGGATAAAAGAATAATAACATAAAAGTAAGGAAATATTTGTAAATAAAAATTTATTATCAAGATAAATACATCTTTTTAAATTTCATTAAAATTTGTATTAAATCATAGTTATTTTTTATCAATTTATCTAATAATTTAAATTAATACAAATAAATTTTAATTTATTTTCAATTCTATTTCTCTCAAACATACACATATATTAGGTATGAACATGATTGATAAAATATGCAAAGACTAATGCGCAGATATTTCCTACTCCAATCATATATAGTAAGTTTCAAGGATCCTTCCTCACAAACAATTGTCTTAGGACTTGTTTGGTATCATTTGAGTTTTTAGTTTTAATTTTTAACACAAAAATTAATAAAGACAACACACTAATATAACACAGAAATCGAAGACAAAACACAAAAATTAATACAAATATATCAAAACAACAACTAAAAATCACAACCTACAACAACACCAATAGACCTTGACGATGGGATAATGAAGCTTGACTGCTTCAAATGTATAGGAGAGCCATTGAGATACTGATATTAAAGAAGTTGCAATTTCTCTATCCTTAGCCACATTTGATGGGGCGGGTTAAAAGGGACCGGTTAATACTTGACTTTATATGTTCACACTCATATTCAAGAGTGTTTTGAACGGCATTGAAACTAGCCTATCATATATTTAATTTCTATTACCTACTCTAAACACATCTTGTGAGTTTCCTGGAACCTTAAAAACTATAAATATACTCTCTTTTTTTTTCAAAAAAAGACTTAGATTTGGGTTTGATATTATTATTATAAAAGGAAATAATTTTTGGAAATGACAAAGTTATTATGTTTGCAAAGTCCAAGTTGTCTATTAATAGCCTGTTTGGTTCGATTTTCTGATTTATTAAAAATCTAGCAAAAATTTTTGGTTGAATTTTTCATCTTTTTCATAATTTATTAAACTGCATGAAAACTTCTTTTTACATTTTTCTACTTTAACATAAGTTATCATTAACAAAATATATATTACTTAATTAATTAAGAGGAAATAAAAATAAAAATTATGACTAATATAATTTAATATTTTATTTTATTTCATATAATTTAAATAAAATTTAAAATTTAAAATTTATTTTGATAAGCACAAATATTTTAAAATTTGAAAATAATTTAATAAAATAATTTTAAATTTTAAATTTTCTTAAAAGTACATTAAGTTCATAATTTTAAACTATTTATTCCTGAAATAATTTTTAGATATGAAATATTTAATTCTAAGTAATAG
>JAOXYD010129777.1:0-24714 GCA_028565735.1 Pinacopodium congolense | reverse complement strand
AAGAAAAGAAACAAAATAAAATGCATGTATATGAGATTTGAAATTATGAGTGGGACACAATAGTCAGTTGAGTTACTATGACAACAGTTGAGTAACCGGGGGTTGTTCACGACAAAATGTTCACCTTCGAGTAAAAAGACTGAAGTGACTTCTCAATTATTCTGCTTGCGAATTTAATTAATTAGGTGATTCATTCAATTTTTTTTAATTTTTGTTTGAAAAGGATGTGGAAATTACAAGAAGCTGCTTCATTAAACTTAGTTAATTGCCTTTTACATATGGAATTGATTTCTTAATTTAGGTTGACACTTGAAAAATAATGAATTGAATTATTCATTTTCGAATTGATAAGATTTATCAATCTTATAATATTTCCATGCGTCAAAATTCTTTAAAGGATCAAGAAAGCATTTTCAATAATTACGGTGTCAAATTTTGAATTGTTTTTCCTATGTTTATATCCTATTATGAACTTGATGATGAATTAATTTGCTTGAGTATAAGCAAATGCTTAAGTGTGGGGGAATTGTTAAGGGTCAAATTGATATAGTTTTAATGGTTAATTTGTTGAATTATAACCCCTAATTCAATGCTTAAGTGTTACATTAATGTCTTATTATGTTTAATTTGTAGAATGGAGCTTAATGATGAAGATTGGAGCAGAAACATGAAGGAACTCTCTTAGTTCTACTCATAAATGGCCCCCTGGCATGGTGCCGTTAGATGAAGAATAGTGGGTCATTTATGGAGCCAGAATTCTAGAACTGACACAACACTGAGAGCGTGCCGTTGCTGGGTGGCAGGATGCCGTTACTCCTTGAAACAACAATTTTAGCTCCAAATCTTCCAAATTTCCACCCTTGGCATGTTCCTAATTAGTGCCAATGTCTACTAGCACATGGTAGGAGGTCTCTAGTTCCTGAGAACAGCAAAAAACATACAGAAAACAGGAAGAGAATTAAAGATTCAGATCTGCCATAAGAGAGAGAGTCTTCCTCTCTCACTTTTATAGCTTTTTCTTAGTCATAAGCTTCGAACACTTAAGACTTCATGTTGTATATTGTTTTCTGAGTTTTTAAACATTTAAACTTGTTATTAGGACTCATATCTGAGTGTAGAAATCATCTAAGGGTGTTTCTAAACTCAAATTATTTTTCATTTAGTTCCATTTTTCGGATTAATAAAGGTTATCATTTTATGCTTACATATTTGAATATTCTTGTTTTTCCTGCAAGATCTTGATGAAATAAAGCTTGGCTAGAGTTCAGATTCAAGTTAGTAGTTCAAGAGAAATCCATAAGTCTTTCTGGGATTTCTTATAACATCTAAACTTTATTTTTTAAGCCCTTAATTTCAGATTTATCAAAGCACGTTGTATAAATTGCATATCTTATATGTTTTGATGGAAATGTGTGGCTAATCATTTCTATTGCTATGGATTGATGTTATGATGATTTGAAACAATTTTGATGCATTTTTAACTGTCTGTATTTTTCTTGTTGAAGGTCTGAAAGAAGCAATTTTGAGCTGGCCACTTAAGAATAGTGTTTAAGATAGTTTAAGCATGAGAAATCATCTTAAATTATTTGAAAAATCAATAAGCAACACGAATTAATCCTTACATGACCAAACCTGAATTTTTTGTGAAAGTTGGAGTTCTAGGATTAATTTTTCAAAACTCACCTTCTTCAAATAAAAACCCATTTACTTCATTTTAAAGCATAACCACACTTTAGACAAAATTAAATGGAGAAAAAGCAAAGTCTTGATGATAGTTTTGTTTTGATTTTTTGAAAGACTTTAATCAGACTTTTAATTTGTTTTAAAACTCAATTAAATCATCAATCATCTAGTCCATCACTAATTTACACATTTGGTAATTTTAAAAATTTTTCAAAAGTAATTAAAAATCATTTTTTGAAGTGTTTAAGCCAAGGTAGTCTAGTTTAAGCAATTTTCTAATTTTTAATCAAATTGTCTAGATTTTTCCTAAGAAATTGTAATCTGATCAACCTAGTAGTTAAGAAAAAATTTCCTCGTGGGTTCGACACTCAAAGTTTGAAAAATTACTCCACTTTATTACTTTTGCGATAAATGTACTTGCCTTAATTTCATTGGTTTTTTAAGTAAAATCGTTTCAAAATCACCCAAAGTTTTAAAGTCACCTAACCAATACAACACTGGTCAATAAGGACCAAGACAAAAAGTCATAACCCAAACAGGAAAAAAATCCTACAAAAACACTGCACAACCTATCGAGGAAGGTCAAAACCAAGGAAGAAGAGTGTTGATGTTCGCTTAGTTGTAAAACCAAACTACTAGTTTTATGCTCAAAACCATAAGTATACGGGTCGTAACTTGTAGTAAAGAACGAATATCGATCCCAAAAAGATTGAATTTAGTCACCACTTAACTTAGGGTTTTCTTTGTTTAAGAAACAATTTTAGATATTAAAAATCTGGAAAATAAAATAAAATAAAATAAACTAGTGCAAAGAACCAATTAAGATTAAATGCAGTAATTTGATAATCAAGGTTTAAGATTAGGAGTCGTTCTATCCCTATTTTTTTCCCTCTTCACTTAATGATCCAATTGTGTTCGACCCAAGACTTTCTAATGCTTAATGTCCCTAGCCAAATAGATTAGGATTAATTATGCTATCTCTTGCCTTACTAACCTCTCCTAACCATTTAACTAGATGTTAGGTAATCTTATAGGTAACCTTTGACAAATAGCCTAACTCTCTCTTCAACTACTTGTAAAAACCTGAATATGTATAGGTTTATTGGGAGCTAACTCTCATTGTACTACCAACCTAACTCACCGTCTAGGTCTATTGCAAGGCTAACCTACTCACCATCTTGGTCTATTGCAAGGATTAAGCTCAATACATACCACAAACAACCATTCATTGAACCATAAAGAAAGAGTTCTACAAAATAGTTCAATAATAACTCCTACAAAATATTTAACTACTCATAATCCAACAATACTAATGTTTTCCATGTTAAAAAATAATAAAGAGAAGAAGGTAAAATAATCTAGATAGAGTCTTAAATGTCTTCTCTTTACTCCAAGAAGGCTGGAAAAATTTGATGTTATCTTGATGCTTTCCAAAGAGGATCTTTTCTTTCTTCTTTTGGGAGCCACAAAAAAACCTCAACTTTTCCGCTTTTGTGTGTTGGATACTGATTGTTGGAGGCTCCTAGGATTTTGAGCACTTATATGTTTCAAAAGGAGGGTCAAGATACTTAAAATTTTGGATTTGACCCATCCAACAACAGGCCCGCTATCACGATCATGACAAAGGGCTTGATGAACAATACTGTCACGATCACGATCGTGACCTACTCTCTGCAACTTTGAAAATTCTTCACTCTTTTGGCCATAAATTCTTCACTGGACATTCGATGGACTTGAAATTTGAACTAGAGACTCCTAACATCTTGGTCTTCCTTTCCACCAATTCTCATGGCCATCTAGCTCTGAACGTTTCCCACCAAGCCATCAAAAGTCACTTGAAATATACTCTAATTTGAAATTTTGATGCCTGGAAAATCAAAGAACAATGTGCATCGACCTATCCCTTAAATAAGCTCAAAATCCACCCTTAAGTACTAAAAAAAATAAATGAAAACTTAGACACTTCAAAGATCATGAAAAGATGCAAAATATGAGACAAACTAAAGCTAAAACACACAAAGAAACGCTTAAAACACCTAAAAATAAGTTAGAAACATAATCGAAAAGCACACTTATCAACTTCCCCACACTTAAAACTTTGCTTGTCCTCAAGGAAAATCAAACACAAGCAATCCATCCTATCAATTCATCTTCATAAGGATTGAGAGCATACAATATTTCAAACTTCAGTCAACTTAAATATCACGCCATTACGCACATCAAGACTAGTTTTCATTGACATACATAAACAAACTCAACTTATGACAATATTGATCAAAGGCAAACATAGAATCAAAATGGATCTTCCTCGTGGAATTCACTCATTTCACTCAAGTGTTTAAAGGTTAGTGTTTCACTCAAAACTCTCTATAGGAAAGCACACTACCATAGGCTTGGAAATACACCAATTCTTCTCCACATTCATTACAGGCATAAATAGATCAAAAGGACTTTGTAAGGGTTGTAATAGGGTTAAGGTTAAGGTATGTCAAAAGCGGTATGAAAGGCTTGATCACAAGTAATCATAGAATACTAAGTATGCAAAGGGACCTAAAATGACTTCTTAAGACATGCAAATGGATAAAACTACTTCTCAACACATTTTTTTTACTAATTTTTATTCCTTTTTATTTTCTTTTTCTTCTTTGTCTTTTCTTCTCTTCTTTTTTTTAATTTGATTTTTTTAACAAAAATAAAGAAACAATAAACAAAATCGTAACTAAATGCACTACGCTCTATAAGTAGAATTACTGGAAATTACTTACAGCATCTCCGAAAACACAATATAGCCCAAATCCCAAACTAATGTAAACTTAGCACACTATTAAACTTGTGATTGGGTAGGTTAATGGGGTTTGAGTGTTTAAAAAATGGGGTGTTTTCTTCATGAAACAAATAGGTGAAAGGCTCAAAGGGGTTTTCAAGGGACAATGACATAGGTTAGTCATTTAAACTAAAGGTTAAAATAAAGAGGACCTTTATCACTTCTATTAAGCACCCCGCGTTGACCCGACCTAAATTTGACCCGACCTGAAATTGACCCGACCTGAAATTGACCTGAATCCAAATTAACTCGACTCGAACCCGACCTGAACCCGAATTGGTGTTAACCCAAAATGACCCGAACCCGAATCGACCTGACCCGAACCTGACCTGAACCCGAATTGGTGTTAACCCGAAATGACCCGAAACCGAAATGACCCAACCCGAACCCGACCTGACCCACCCGATTGACATCCCTATACATACCTTGTTCGTTTATATTAATAATCCCATAACTTCAGGTGTTCAAGTATACCTTACATGGACTTCTAATCTATAAATTTTTTATATGGTGAGATAGTTCACATAATAGAAGCTTATAAATCCACAATCGAAGATGAACTAATTGACAAGTAAATAAAAGAGAGAGTGTAAGAGATTATAAAAATGATTTACTGTAGTTTGAATGTAGTGTTCAATTTTTCTTCACTGGTTGAAAAGAAATTTCTAGAAGTTTCCTTTCTCTCTAGTAAAGAGGAACCACTACACAAATATTCTTTCTTAGCTAAAGAGAAATAGTTAACACATTTTAAGGTCCTTACACATCTAACTGCACCTCCTAATCAAGTAATACAATTGAAAAAGAGTTTGCAAGGAACTCACCGTCTCTCACTCATAAGACAAATTAGTTCTCTCAACACTCGCTTATTCTTGTAATTTTGATACCAAAACATTTATATCTCTTCTTCTTCGTATCCCTTTCTATTACGTTGTCGTTTTTTATAGATTTTTAACTAACTAGTAATTGCTAGGATCTCTACCTTCATTTTTGGATAAAATATGGCTATTATGGAGTCATTCTTGCATTCCTCAACTAAGTACCTCGTTTGGTTGATCGCATAGCCTAAAAACTTAAAGGTTGCCAAGCATGTTTGTCTCTACCAAGATTTTTTTATTATGATAATTGGTATTTTAGATTTTCTAATATTCAACTTACACTAGGTGCCTATTTGTACATATTACTTGTTTTTTTTTTACTTATGTTAATTTTAACTTGAAAATATACCTAACCCAACAATATCACCTTAAATTTTAATTGAAAATTGGACTCATTCACTAAATCTAATGCCATAATGCACTAAAAAATATATATCGAGTAGAGTTTAGTTTTTCTCACAATTTATAAAGTAGTTATCATATCATATTATTAGAAAGTGTAGTTAAAATACTCATCAATTATTATTTCAATGATAAATTTACAATAACAAAAAAGAACAAAAGAGGTGGTTGAAGGCATAACATGAGGAGTTTTCAGAAGGTTATCTGTTATAGTACTACTTTCATCTAAGCACGTTGATACTGTGATGTAAAATTCATATATAACTCGTCATACATCATTGGTGTCTCTTCAAAGCTTTAACCATAAACTAGCTACAAAAATTTAATTATATGTCAACATATCATGCATAATCACATTCTAAAATCATTAATCAAAACTCTGAACCCATCAAGTTCACAAATATCTAACCTATTGTACCTTTATATGGGTTTTGTGTGATCTTTCCCAATTTTAATAAATTATATCATGGATAACATGTTAAACCATATAAATTAATAATCAATAATGGTACAACAACCAGTCACCCCAAATTAATTCATACCACATGTTACTTGCACTAATGTAACTTAGGATTTTAATCTTGTAAATTCCCATGGGTTCCTAGACCAGATCCCCTTTATAATATGTAAACCTAAAAAAAAAATTCTTGGAGTCCTTTTCCTCTTTCTTAAAAATAACTATTTCCCCTCTTCATCTCTCCTTTTCAAACTCTCTTGCTTCTTTTATGTTATTTTTGTGAATATCACTGATTTATGTTAATAAAGTCCTTTTAAAAAAAATTATTTCTGGGCTAATCGATCAATCTTTAAAGGGTTCTAGTTAAATTATGACGTACATCTAAACAATGAAAATAGTTGAAATGAGTGTTTAAGCAAATAATAATTATAGTTTTATCAAACTATAGCCTTATTTTGTTCGAATTAATGTCCTAATATGCTCTTAAATTATGTCTTATGACTTTTAGAGAATTCTATTATCTTTTCATAGCCTCTTTAATCACTTCAATATGATATTTCTATGAAAAATTATGGTTAAATTATTAAATAGTGTCAAGTTATATTACCAAATTGGATTAACATAGTTCTTTACTAAATTTGACATGAAATAAAAAACAAGAATCCTACTCCTATTAATTTTAAAAACTAAGAACGATTAATTTAAACAATTTTAAATATAAAATTAAGTTTAAAGATAGGATAGTAGTTGAAGCTACTGCACAAACAATTCATGGAGACAGTATGAATGCTGAGTTTATCCGGAGGCAACAGGTTGCATCATTAGAAGTACTTTAGATTAAGATAGAAGATTACACTCTCATTGGTTATGGTGCTAAATATTCTAGTGTGATCCTTTGACACTTGTTTTTCTTTTCTTTTTTTTAATCTTCTATGATTACACTTTTGGATCTAATTATAGCATTTCATAATTCAAATTTTCTCATTAATTAATTCATTTTATTTATTTAAAAATTTATTAATAAAAATAAATTCATAAGCATTAAGCAACTATCTAAGGTATCAAATTTCATCAAACCATCAAAAATCACAAAGGGGAAACTATTCACGCTTATCAATTTAAGTAAAACCACAATTAAAAAATTTCAAGGTCTCACATTGATTATGTCAAAAGATAATGATTGTAACTCATATGTTCTTGACAAAAATATTGATATAGGAGAAGTTTCAATAATTGCGTCTTCTTTATCATAATTAGGTATTATTAAGTTATGACATATAAAGTTGAGATATGTAACTAAGAAAGGCATGATATTATTGATTAATGAGGATTTCTAGGTAAATATAGTACATAAAAGATAGATTAATATGATCCTTACGTCTTTAAAGTACCCAAAAAAAAAAAAAATAAGAAGAGAAAGACTTAGTTTGAGTTAGCCATTAATAAAACTTTAAAAATACTTTTGATTACACATTCAAATCTTTATTTAACTCAAATCCTTGCAAAATTTCCATCTTAATACACTCTTAACTTTATTAATGAATATTATATGAAGACATGAGTTTACTTTCTCAAAAAGAATGGAATGTTATTGCTAAAATTCAAATTGGAAATAATAATCATCTTAGAACTAATATGATTTATGATTTTTTGAAAGGTCAATAATTTTTATAAAAGGTAAGGTATAATAAACAATGAACGATTATAGAAGCCCCTATATAAAAAATGTTGTTGAATGTATAAAAAGAAAATTGCTACATAGTTCATTGTATGCTATCAAATTCTTGTTTGTTTAAGGGTACATAACATGTTATTTTTCAAATTATTCACCCAAAATATTTGTTCATTTAAAAAATTTAAAATTAATAAGGTTTAGTAAACTTTTTTTGTCGAAAAGTAAATTAAATAATTAATCAAATGGCCTCCAAAGGAGTATTACAAGGTTTACAAGGAACTATGTGACATTAGCTCTAATAACAGCCATAGCCAAGACAAAGGAGTAACTTGGATATGCCATAAAACCAGCTAGGACAATGGTAACTAGCATCGTTTCCCAGTTGTCCCTTTAGTAACATGCTTCCCTTACCCTTATCCCTTATGGTTTTGTAAACTTGCTAACTCCTTCAATTTAGAAATATTTGGTTATCATGTATTTATACATGAAAGAGATGATAAATTAGATTTAATATTTCAAAGTAATATTTGGTATATGATTAAATTAAAAAGATATATGACAGGGATGTATTTTATGATATTTTCATATGAGTTTCAAGGTCATTTTATCCCTATTTTGGTCTTTAAATACTTATTTTGTGTTCCCTTTGAGTTTATATGCAAATGTGACCTTATGACATAAATACAAGTTAAAAGGGCCACATTTTGAGTAGAATTAGAGCAAAATTGGAATTAAAGAAGGTGTAGCATAAATTTAAGGGCTTAGAGCACTATGTTATGAGGTTCCACACCAAATTTGAAAGTCATATGATAAGACATGAAGAGGATATAAAGAAAAGAGCAAGACAAGCTCAGTTGAATAATATATTTGCTGCAAGTGACTTTAGTAACGCATTGGATGAATTTTAGAGTTCAAATCATTCTAAAATTTTATTGGGTGCAAGAAAATCATGTGAAGAATCTACATGCCAAATTCCGTGACTATTGGAGTTGTATAAAAGGAATTAGAGTAGAAAAGGCGAAGAGGGGCAGAAGCTGTTAATTTTTGGGACTTAAACGAAATTTGTAAAACAATATCATTTTTATGATTTTTAGGAGAAAACTTGACCAAATTGCTCCTAAAATGATCCAAACCCTAGAGAGGACCTATAAAAGTAAAAGGATGGAGCAAATTTGTCACTTTTGGCTCCTACTTAGGTAACCTTTCATCTTCTTTGTACTTTCCTTAGGTTTTAGTGCGTTCTTAATGTTCTTTTCTTCTTTTTTTCATATTCTATTTTTAGATTTCATGTTTAGGCTACAGAAATTTGGTTTAGAACTTGTTTATCTTGTTGTTTTCCTATTTTCAATTATTTTCTCATGTATTTTCTTTTGGGTTTGTTAAATACTTTTTGAATCTTGGTTTATGGCTATTATAATGTTGTTTCTTTAAATTTTTAGCCTTGTTCTTGTTTTTTTTAATTTCTTTTCTATTTTCCTTTAATTTCAGATTTTTGTTTTTGTTTTCTTTATGTTAGCTTAGTTTTAGGTGAGTTTAAAGGTATTTAATGAATTTATGGATGATAATTGTGAGAATTGGAATGGGTGGTTTTGAATAGGCATTGTGATTTATGCTAAGATTGAGATGGAGTTCAAAATTAATGCAATGAATTAGAGATTGATTCATACGATTAGCCATCATAGGTGTAATTTCTAGTTCAATTAATAGGATTTAACTTTCGATTCGTAATTGTGATTAGCGAAATCGATAAGTGGTGATAGGTTAATTGATTTTGTATGTAAACTTATTTAATTAGCCTATAATTTCAATTCTCTAAGTTACATAATCCAAACTTATGTGATTATGGCTTAGGTTAGTTGTTCCTTAGTTCCTAAAGTTATTACGCCATTAAATCTAAATAGCTTGTTATAGATTGTAGCATAAATAGGGATAAGTTTTTATCGCACATAAAATTTATCTAAAATTGAAAAAACTTAAGATGCAAGAGCTTGTTTGCTTATATAGGCTAGCATCTTAAGCACAACACAAATAATATGCTTTTGATAATCGATTATAATTCATGAGTTTGGAAAATATCTTATACCCATATTTTCATTATTTTTACATTTTTCTTGTCTTTCACTTTGTTTTTGTTAATTGTCTTTTTTATTTCTTTTAATTCCTTCGCATCCATGGTTTGTTTTTAATTTTTTTTCTTTTGTATAACATTTGAAATAGTTGAAAAATGCTACCAGCCCTCTATGGGATCGACCTTGACTTGTCTTACTATATAGTAGATTTAATTAGGCATTTTATTATTTGGTGAGCAGGTGATAACTCTATCAATATAAGTTGTTTTATTATGTTCTAAGATCATCAAAACTTATAGTTCATGTAAGAAGGAGGAGTTAGAGAACAACTAACTTTTTACTCTAATACACTCATGCTTTACCTAATCCAATTCAAATTTCTAAATTTAAAAATTGAAGTAATGAAAAATGTGGAAGATGAAAGTACATTAAAAGAAGAGTCGTGTAATATAACTAAATATAGATGGAGGAGGAAAATTAGGAGGCTATAAGAATTCATAAAAACCAATTTTATGGCCTATATATTATCATTGGCATAATAGATAAATAACATAAATCAGTTATTCACACACTTTGAAACTATTTTTTATGACAATTATATTAAATAGTTGGTTGTTTTCTAAAAGGAAATTAAGCTCTTCTAGAAAAATAATAGTCTATAATTGATAAATTACCATTTAAGGAGAAATTATTAGCTAAAAGTAGATCTTTAATTAAAAACCTATAATTTGGAAGTCAAAGACTTAGATTACAAGGCAAAATTAATTGTAACATGATAACATTATAAAAAGGGAGTTGACTGTACGTTCTCTTATTATAAAACATAACTTAATTTGTGTTTTAGTTACTTCTATTACCATTTATAAGTAGGAATTGAAACTTATGAATGTTAAAATAAATTTCTTATTGATGAACTTAAAGAGTAAGTCTATAGACAACTATCTCTCTTAGAAGGAAAAAAGAAGAAGCTAATGTCTACTTATTAAATAACTCACTAAATGAGATAAAATAGTAATCTAGATAGCTATATAAATGCTCAAATTTATTTATGATATAGTCATATTATCTCTTATAATAAGTATGATAGTTGCATCGATTTTGAAACACTTAATACTTGGTGATTTTTTAAAGTATTACAAAATGTTAATGATATGTGTAAGTCTTAAGGGCACAAAGGGGGATTAAATGTTCTAAAAATTGTTCATAATCTAAAATTTTAAGCTACTTAAAACCAATTCAAACTATGTGAAGTTTTTTAACCAAAATAAAAAAATGATATGCAAGTGATATAACACAATATAAATATAAAATAATAACTTAATTTGCAATGATGTAAAGATGAATTAACTGCCCAATTGAAAAGGATATAAACAAAAATCAATTTCACAATCAATTATATTATAGATGTGAATCAATGATACAAGTAACCAACTAACCAAGGATAAATCAATCTTATAATGTACAATGACATAAGAAGAAGTCAATAATGTATTTTTAAAAAATTAAAGAGATTAGAAAAGAGAGGAGACACCATAATTTATAGTGATTCGACACAAACAATTACCTACTTAATTCCCATCATAATTGAAGTTTAATTTTGCATTATCATAATGTAGTAACTTATAATATTCTGTAATGGGTGAAGATTAACCCTTAAAAATTAAAATCTTATTTTTATAACATGAAAAGCAATCTTTGATAAATCTTTTTGAGACAAAGAGGAGTCTTTATAAGATCACATTACGAATCAATAATGAAATTCCATTTAATAGTAATTGAAATACACCTATGGAGGTGTTTCACTTAAAGTAAAATAAACTAAGGGCTCTTATGTATGAAAAAAATGAGATAAATGATCAATAAGTCTTTGTAAAATTTAAATAAAATAGAAAATGTTGATTTGCAAACCTAAAAATTTGATTTGTAATAATAAAGATGAAGATTTAAGCACAAAAGAAATTTGGAAATTTGAATACTTTGATATTTATGATATTTTATGCTAAAAAACTCAACTGAAAGTGTAATATAACCAAGACAGATTTAATAGAACCTCTTAGAGGCTTAATAAAAAAGAAAAGGATGATTTAAACACTAAGAAACTTATCTATAAATTTAAAAAATGGGATTGAATTAGAATAAGCATTAATACTTGACATATTCATTATAACACTTTCTAAATTAATGAGTTGTGACACCTTTGAGACCTTCAAGCTTAAAAGAATAATAAATTTAAAGCACAAAATTATGTTTGAAACATGAGGATAGAAGATTAAACAAGATACACACAAGATGCTTAAAGAACTTGAATGATAATAGATTTTCTATGCTCAACCCTTGGACAAAAATAATAACCAAAAGTAAACACATGAATTAAACCCATATAAATATTATGAAGACGAAGTACAAGAGTTTAGAAAAACAATATTGTGTCTGAAATTAGAAATAATAATGATGAAGAGTATGAACACACTAAAGCATTAAACTTTAATGAAGATTGTGTTATTTTCTCTAAAGATCACTCAAACTTGTTTTTTAATTTAATTTCAACAGTTTGGTAGGGTTAGAAATAGGATTTAAGATGTGAAAGAGTAGTTGGAGAGAAGCAATAAATGAAATTGCCTAAAAAAGGAAGTTCACATTTAATAGTGCATTCAACCGTGGTTGTATCAGGGTCAACTTCACCATTATGTTTTAAGTATAACCGCCATTAATGTCTAGTGCAGGGACTAAACTGATTGTTTTGCATGACAACAACAATAGTGCATACCCCTTGTTGATATTAGTTGTTAAAAAACAATTTAAAACATGACCAAAACACTTTCAATAATTTATAAATGTTGTCCTATCATCAAGTTTAAGTTAAAGCAAGTTTAAAAACACATTTAAAAATCTGTTTCAATTGCTACATTAATTCAAGTGACAAAAACTCAACATTTAACTTATTAAAAGAAAATTTCATGCAATTTTAAATCTTATAAAATGCATGGATGTAAGTTTTGAGCCCTTAGAATACTTGAGCTTCAAGTAAACATTACACATAAGTCTAAAACACAGAAATGATGATTTGGAGCTTCCATAATGCTTATTTATCCTTTTCCTCTAGGTATGACCTCAAAGTCCAAACTTTTCTTCTTGAATTTGTTATATATTCACCTATGTTTTAATCTTTGCATCATAAACTCAAATCATTAGTGAACTTCATGTTTTGTTATCGTAAAAATTAAGATTAAAATCTCCCTTGGTTTAATAATATGCTTATTATTATTAAGGACATATATGGAGTTAATCCATTACAATTCTTATTAAGCATTGAATTTAAAATTAAATATTTAAGATTAACATAAATAATTATATAATTTTTTGAATGAAAAATGAGGGTATATCTCATTCAACAATGTTATGTTCATAAGCTCATTTCATGCTTTTAACTACTCATTCACCCCAAATAAACTCGAACATGGATTATATGTGTCATGTTAATTACTTTAATATAATTAATAATATATTTATTTTAAGAATTGCTCTCATCTTAATATTTCATATGTTGTCAATGTTGTAAGCAAGCTTAAGTGCTATCGTAAAGAGAGCATTGATAAAGTTTGAAAGGAATCATAAAATCTATACATGAAGCTATTAATGCATGTTTAAAGTTTGGAAGAAAATGAGATGAATTTATTGGCTATGTTAATTCAAATTGTAAAACTAATCTTAACAGGAGATTATCCTTAGTGGGTATATATTTCCATTTATGAATCTTGCAATCAGTTAAAAGGAAACTTAACAAGTGATAGTTTTAATATTCATTATATAAGTTGAGTACATGATTATTATAAAAGTTTTTATGGAAATTATCTAATTGAGAGACTTATTTATTAAAGTTAATTAAATTTTTTTAAAATGTAATTATTTATTATTAAATTTAAATGAATAATCATATTTGATTAAGGGTTATACATTCCTTAAAAGGACTAAACAAATTAAGTTAAGTATCATCTTGTTTGATATCTAACTTCTTATGGTAATACAATTGTAAAAAAATTAATAGTGCTAAATTTTCTCAAAATTTATAAGTTCAAACATAATTTAAAGCTTAATAGGAATGTTTATCTTATATATGGCATGTTTATATAAGGCATAATTAGATACAGTGAAATTATATAAAGCTAACAAGTTAAGGTGGATATTTATAATAGGTGGCTTTGAATTACTCATATTAAAATTACCCAAAGAAAGAGTTAGTCATATGACTCACATTTTGATGGCTAATTTTTAATTGATTAATATCTTTGTAGATCATTAGCCAATGAATTATTTTTGATCAATTTATTTTAGAAGTATATGTGAAATTTATTTATTTATTACATGTAATGTCAAGTTAACCGTGTCTATTGTTGAATTAAGAGGTTCCACTCTATTTTAATGATGAACAAACAATATTGTATTAATGATTTTGTTATGTTTAAGGTTTTGGAAAGATAGGTGTATTGAAAATGTATTGAAGAGGTATGTTTTGGAGTCTTAAAGCTTAAGTGGAGCATTTGATGATCAAGTGAAAAAGACCTAAGTTTGAAGACCAAGTTAGCGTTTGAATAGTTTTAATATTCTAATTTTTGAATTAAGTATTGTTTGGTCTTAGCATTGTGTTTAAAGGGCCCATTCCATGTATTTATGGTTAATTTATACATATATGTTGCATAATCAAGAGGAAATGTGTGGGGAATGTTTTTAAAATAATCTTCTTGATAATAAAAATATTCTTAGGAAATTTTTAATTATGTGTGTGAATTAAGAAAGTTTTGAAGCTTTTAAAATTTTTTTGGATTAATCTAAATGTGTTTGATGTGATTTGAAGTGTTAAAAACCAGTTTATATAGAGACTAGTTAACTAGTGTTGGTCAACCAAAAGGCTTGAATGATTGACCAATATGTTGAATTTTGGAAGATTGGTTATCTAGTATCATGTATTGGTCGACCAGTCACTGATTGATCGATACATGAGATTGGTCAATCGATGTATGTGAAAATCGTGTTCTAATGGCTAAAAACCAACGGAAAAATGAAATGAATGAATTTTAACAATACATAACAGTTGTAAATGGCTAGTTGGTTGAATTTTTATTATTAATAGGTTCATTGAGAAGTGTGTAATGCATTCGAGAGTTATGTAAGACATATATAAGATATTTGAAGCATTTCGAGTGGTTTTTAGTAAAGTTTAGTTGAGTTTTGGTGTTATTTCAAGGTTATTTTTCTTGCATACATTTTCAGGTGATTTGTAAGCTCTTATTGAATACTTATGATTTAGGTGAGACATTTTTCAATTGGAGTTTTGAGGGGTTATGAGTTTCAAGGTTATTTTTTGAGAAGTTGTGAAGGTTATCCTAATGCCTTTGAAAAGGGGAAGAATCTTAATGCCTCTGAAAAGGGGACTAACTTATACAATTGACATTTGATGATAGTAAAATATCTAACAAAGTGTTGAAGCGTGGATGTAGGTGTGGAGATTCACACCAAACTATTATAAATTTAGTTTGTGCCTTCTTACTCTACTCTTTTATTTTTAAGTTTTGCACTATTACACATTTTTTATATTGCATATTCAATTTTTTATTAAACTTTCATATTTTTTTAAAAGGGTTATGTAATTAGGTATAATTAGCTTAGGAAAATTTAAAGAATCACCCACCTCTAAGGTGCTAATTATGATCAATAAGTGATATCAAAGCCTAAGTTTCATATTAGTTTAATTTTAGTGAATTAGTGGGTAAAGATTATGAAAAAATACACATGAACATCTATGTCCCTTCCACTAACTTAAAAGGTCAAAACATAAGTAGATGAATTTGAATAAGGGGGATAGTCATCTAAATTATGATTATATGATGCATAGATTTAGAGGGAGCTAGTTCTTTATATTTCTAAGTATATGTTTTGTCTTAAATATGTTTTTTATTATCTAATATCACGTGTTTTTTCATCATTAAAAAGGTGAGGATTTTTGAACCAAGAGAGCCTCTAATTTATGTCTTTATAAAATGTTTGGTTTGTGTTGGAGCCTATGGGAGATGTAGTTAAAAGGAATTTGGAGTCCAATAGAAATTGATATGAAGAGTAAACTGAGGATGAGACATAAAAAATAAGCGAGGTAGTATATAAGTTGATCTTTGTAAGTATGAATTTTGAAAGGTCTAAAGGTACTCAAGAGGAGGGTAGGTGAATTGAGTGATTAAAATTTTTTTAAAACTAATTAAACTAGCCTCGTAAACTAATTCAAACTAAATGTAATCACTAAACCAATTTTTAACTTAATATAATATGGAAATGCAAATACCAATTTGATAACAAAGAAACCAATTTTCAAACCAAAAAATAAGCAATAAGAAGGAGATAAGGATAGAGAAAGACACTGAATTTATAGAGGTTCACTTACTCTAAAGATAGACCTCGTCATCTCTCCAACTACTCAATGGAAATTCCACTAAAAAACAAAAACAATTACAATATTATTCTAAGGTGAAAGTAACCCTTATAGCACAAAATCTTCTTGTTTAAGGTGACAAGTAACCTTTTGAAAAATCTTTTTATGCCAAATAGGAGCCTTTATAACACATAATCGATCAAATAGTCTAATAACCCCCAAATAAGCAACCAAATATACCTAAACAAGTGTTTCACATAAATCTCAATCGAATTAAGGGCTCTTGCTTTCAATAAATGATGTGATGAAACTATGATGCACCTAAAAGCTTAAACAAACTTAATATGGTAGAATTAAGGCACTAAAATGTGTATATATATGATGGAAATTTAAGGGAAAATGATATGAACCAAATCAGGATAATTTTGATATAAGTGAATGTAATTGCTTTCACATACCAAAATAAGCCTCTACAAATTCACTTAAAAGATCTGTGAAACCCTTGAGAACTTAAATAAATAGAATATAGCAATTTGGAAGTAATAAATTTGGATAAGATTGCCCAAATATGTGAAGGAATGTTAGAACATGCAAAACTGGATAGTTATGATGTTTAGGACTTTATGAGCATGAATCTGCCAACATAACCACTCAATGATGCGCGAAATTGATCTTTGAAACTCTTGGACACTTAAAAAATCTAAGAACAGCAAATTTAAATACCTATAAATATATTTATATGACTGAAATCGAGATTAAAGTGATACCAGAGCAAACAAAGATATTTTTGATATATCTAAAGATTTAGGCTAGAAACAACTGAAATAGGTTTCCAAAATTCGAAACTTTGCTTAGTCGGAATCTAGAACACTTAAACTAATAAAAAAAACAATTTCACACACCTACAAATAGATTAGGATAGCTAGAATTGTGATTAAAATAAGAACAGAGAAACTAGTGACAGTTTTGATATGTCTAGAAATTTAAGTTCATAATAGATTAAATAACCTTTCAAAATTTTAAAAAAAATTAAAAAAACTCTTAAACACTTAAGCAAATATAAAATACCAATTTAGCACACCTAGAAACTGATTAAAATATTGAGAGAAGAGTTTGATCCAAGAATAGCAAGAACAACAAAAACTAGGCAACTTTAAGGAGTTTGGAATTTTTGATCTTGTAAACTTGTTTCTTGAGCATTTTAAAGTGATGAAAGTGTTTTTAAAAGATATAAATAGGGTTTGGAAGGTTTTAGAGCCGTTTGGAGACAAACCTAGTGGTTTAGGAGAAAAAAAAAACCCTAAAACCCTAAACTAGTTATTAGATACAACTTTGAGTAATTTGTGTTCTTGGAGCTTTAATCAATGTTTTGAGTGCTTAAAAAATTGAAATAAAAACTCCAATTCACTCTTGAAACCTTAAGTAAAATGTATATGATGAATTTAAAGCAATAAAAATAGATTGGGGCACTTAAAAATTAGATTGAATGATGATAACTTAAATTTGAATAGATTTGAGGTATGTCAACAAATGAGCTTAAACCAAATGAATTTCAACTCTAAAATTGCAAAAAATAATGACCAAAACAATTATTTAACTATCCAAACATTTTCTTAACAGTAATTAAGACTTCAAACAAGTTTTAAAACATAATTTTAGGCTATATTAATGTACAAAATGTTTTAATAACTTAAAAAAAAAAGAATTGACCTTGTAATTAAAATTTATGCAACTTTTCAAAAGCTTTACGTAATGCATGATAGATTTGAGCCTTTATATCAATTAAAAATTAAGTAAAACTTACATACATATTTCAAACAACCTAACTAAGGTCTTGAAGCTGCCATATCCCTTGTTCTTCCATTAACTTCAAAATTGGCCTTCAAGCTTAAGCTTTCCGCAATGAATTTATCATGAAATACACTTATCTTTAAAATCCATAACATAAACTTGAATCATTAATAAGCAAACATGTTTTATTATCATCAAAATAAAGATTGGAAGCTCCCTTAGTTCAAAAAAAATTATTTTAAGACTTGTTTAAATGTTTCAATGGTTTAAGGGCTTACTAACTTATTTGTATTAAATATGATTTTATATAAGGAAAGACATATTTGGCTTTAATTTCAAAAAAAGGGTATTGTTTATAAAATTACATTAGGGAGCCTTTGAGACTTGTTTAAGTTGTTTTTCAATCAAAACAATTATTTTGATTAGTTTAAAAAGGCTTTTGGAAGTTTGAAAAACTTAGGAAAATTTTTAAAAATGTTAAAAATTGGTTTCCAAGAGTATTGGTGTATAAGAGTATGAATTTTTAGGATATTAGTCGACCAATATGTGCTCTCTAGAGGATTGGTTAACTAATGTATGTGAGTGGTCAATTAGTGAAGGTGAAAATGTTGTTTATGTGATTTGTTGTTACATCGGTCGACTAGTCAACTAATGCACTCTAGTGGTCAATCACTGGTTCTAATAGTTATCTAAAGACTAGTTTTTAATTGGTATATTTTGTAAATTAATGGTTTCCATTGGCTATAAATGTCTAGTTTAGGTTTTTAGGCTATGAATATACGTTCTAAAGGGTTTTTGAAGCATTCAAGGGTATAGAAGCGAATGAAGTGAAGTGTCGTGAATTGCGTGAAAGGTTTTAGCATTTTAGAGAAGTTTTGGGAATTGGTTTTAAGTTTTTTTTAGTTAATATAGAGTTTATTTTGATGTATCCATATTATGTTGGTTGAGTCCTAAATCATTGAGGTGTTTAAACGTGATAACTTGATTTATATTTTATCAATTGAGGGCTTTGAGTTGAGATTAATGTTAAAGGTTCCTTTTCACCCCTTAAAGAAGATTATATAGGGATGCTCTTCACCTATTAAAGAAGATTGTAAGGATTTCTCATCACTCATTAAAAAAGATTGTTAAGGGTTCCTCTTTACCTCTAAAGAATATTGATTATTAGTGAGATTTCCAATTATGACTTGGAGATTGGACGTAAGTAAAGGATTCTTATCAAACTACTATAAAATCAGTCTACAATTTCTTTTTCTTACTCTCTTCACTTTACAAGTTCTTTTTTCATTTGATTTATATTGATATATGAATTGAGATACATTGCTATATTTTTTCATCATATTAGAATTATTTGACTGAATGTTAGAATAGTAAGAACTTAGAAAATTTTGATTCCACTTAATTCATCTCGCTCTCTTAGGTGCCATACAAAGCCAACAATGTTGAATCTATTATTAAACTATCCACACCTCTCTTAGTCTTTTGTTTCATGTCTTCCAAATTCTTAAGTACCATTTTGCTTTAAGCTTTAACAACTTCAACTTATAAATTACCAAATAAACATATGCATTTTTAAGGATTTCTTATAAGATTTTGGATGTACGCACATTATAAGAGTTACTTTTCCATATATTGCATATTTTGCTAAAGCCTATATAGTAAATATTTTCAACCTTCTTCTCCCTTTTATGTAAATATAACTAAATCATACAATATTTTTAATCTAACTTTCTTTATTTTATTACTCTTATTTTCTAAATGTATTTATTGCTCTAAATCAATTGTCCATATTAAGATATTTTTAATTAAATTTACTATTATTATTATATCAATATATTTATAGTGATATATAAAAATGTGATCTTTTAAACAAATTTATTAAAATTTGATATAAAAACAAAAATTCATATAATTAATGCCATATAACAATGTCATATAACATTCCAGCGCAGGACTTATTGGCTAAATTGATTTGGATTATTAGGCTACTAACCATAGCATATTAGCTCTAAGATGGCTATAGTGAGTTAATGAAACACAGATGGTGGTTAATAGACTGAGGAAGAAGCCCTATCATTGAGTGGAAGGCGATACTTGACTATAATCTATTGAACACTTGTTTTAGCTTCACCTTCAGCTAACGAGACTTAATGTTTAGTTTGCTACTTTCCTTATTTCTATGTTCTAGCTTATAAGTTGGTGTTTCATCTTTTTGATTTTTTATTTTTTGGAATCAAGACTTCCTATTCTTTTTCATTAATTTATTTACTTTTAAAAAAAGAACACAAAATTACATTATAAAAGATAGAAATTAAAAAAAAGAGAGAAAATTGAATTAATAATGATATATTTTTTATATATTATCGGATTAACGGAGGATTCATCCTACATTTTGATGATGATAAAATGCCTTTACTAATAATAGTATCCTTTTTCTTATTTTATTGAAAAGATAAGAATGTAAAAGGGTGTGAGGATAAAAATTGGAGCCGAAAAAAGAACTCATATGAAAAAAAATTTGAGAATGTGATTGAGATCAATAATATGAAGACTTAAAAGATTGATTTATGTTACTTTTCATATACATATTATCTTCCTCTTCCTAATGTTTATCATTTACATTTAGGTTTAATGCATATAGGGTTTATAATCAAGAGGAAATTAGGGAAAGTTTGAAGGAAAATCCTCTTCATGAATTAGACTTTTTACATGTGCTTAAGTATTTTCTTAAAAGAATGAGTTTTGGAAGGTTAAAAAACGTAGGAAACTATTTAAAAACTATTTTCAAGAGGTGTGGTCAACCAATGTTTAAGTTATTGGTCGATTAGTGTTAGAATTTTATGCATACAAGTTAACAAATACTAGTTGCAATGGTTAATCAATGTTTTGAAAAAGAACGGATGAACATTTGTGACATTGATTTACCAATCATCCACAATATAGGTGAAACTATGGCATTGAATGACTAGTGTGATTGAGTGGTCAACCAATATATGTTGAAATTTGGCATACTAGTCCACCATTATAGATAAAACTATGTCCAAATGCCAGTTTCTAACTTTTAGATTTTGTCAATTTATTGCGTCTACTGATTTTAAATGCCTAGTTGGTGTTTCTAATTCTATAAATGGGTGTTTTAGAATATTTTTGAAGCATCAATTGAATCAATTGCATTAAGTACAATCAAGAGCGAGTTCCTAATAGAGTGTGATTATGTATTTAATTGCATACATATCTTTCTAATGAGTTTTGAGCTCCTAAAACACGTTAGTTTTAAGATAGCGAGATATATTTTATGTATATTTTCTTTATGGGCTTGTGATTGAGTTATAAGGTTCCTACTTAGAAAAAGAAGAATGTTTTCTTCACCCATTGGAATAAAGATTTACTGAAATTTTTAAAAGGTTCTTAAAGAAGGAATGTAAGCAAGGTTTGTTCACCAAACCACTATAAGATTGGTTTACCATCCCTTTACCTTTTTTTTTTACTGCATAAGTTTGTTTTTAATTTAAGTTCTATTGGAATATTACCTGAAATACATTGTTATATTTTCTCATTACAATAGAATAGTTTTGGGGTGAATTTTGAAATAGTAATAAACTAGAAAATTTTGATTACACCTAATTCACCTTACTTCTCTTAAATGTTATACAAGGATAATAAGAGGCATAAGAGCTAAGATTCATTTAGGATATATTTTTAACAAAATTGGAGTAAAAAGATAAGAATGACATACTTAATCACATTATTATCTTCTTCTTGTCAAGAGGGGTAAAAAATTAGTAGAGCTCCTCGGTAATAATTTCTTATATTGAAAGATTAGGATGATTTTTTCTTGATGGTAGAAAATATAAATTTATTTGAAATTGTTTCAAATGGACCTCACATTCCCTCTAAAATTATAAGAGGTCAAAAGATATAAAAATTAGATGAAGATTGGGTTAGTCATGATAATAAATTAGTGATCATAAATAGTAAGGTTGTATATATCTTGTTTTGTGTATTAGGTAGAAATGAATCTAACAAGGTCTCCATATGTGAATGCATATATGAAATTTGACATACATTAGAAGTCATTTTTGAAAGTAAAAATCAAAGAAAAGAAAGTAAAGTTAGCATGATCACACAATAATGTGAACTTTTTTCATATTCAACATTATGTAAGCATTTCTTATATTTATACTATGTTCATTGATATCACCAATTCTCTTAAAAGATTTGGGTAAGACCTACAATGACATTGAATTGGTGAAAAACTTCTAGGGTCTCTACTAAAGTCATGGGAAGCCAAGGTGAATGAATTACAAGAAGTAAAAGATTTAAATTGCTTATACTTAGAGGAGTTAATAGGATCCCTTCTTATTAATGAGATGAGGATTAAAGAGGCACAAAAAGAGGTGATTGTGTGCAAAAAGAAGAAATAAGCTTTCAAGGTTTTAAAAGAAAAGACAAGTGATAATGAAACTTACACAAGTATAGTAATGAGGAAGAACTCGCCTTACTCACGAGGAAGTTCGAGAGTTTCTTAAAGAAGAAGAATATCTAAAACAAGAGGGATTCCAAGGAATGTAATTATGTTGTCATAAATTAACTAGTACCACTTGTTTTGAGTGTAGGGAACCCGGTCACTTGAGATTCTAATACCCTCTCCTAAAAAATGGTGGTAAGTACGAAAACACAACAAAAAGCAGAAGAAGGAAAGTGAAAAAAAAAGGAAAACGTCAAAAGTAACCACAAGGGATAATTCAAGTGAGTTAGATAGCAAGGAAAATGTACCTCACGCGTGTTCTATTGAAAATGATGACTTACATTCTTGTTTTAACTCTTATGATGAGAATGAATATGATCACGATTTTATTTATGATAAATTGGTTGAGTGCTTAGAATCTATAACCTAGAAAAAGAAAAAAAATGATAATCCTAATATAAGGAAACATTTAAAATTTTATATGCATGCAAATTAGAAGAAGAAAAATTGAAAAATGAATTGCATAATGTTGTAGATTCTAAGGGTGAAGTTAATGATAATGAGAAAAAAATTAATAGAAGAAATGTAACATTGACAAAAGAAATAAATGCCTTTAACAATCCCTTTTTAAAATTCACTTATAAAAAAGAGAAGTTATAATTTATGTTGGGAACTAAAAAAGAATCCAATTGTGTATATGGGTTAGGATTTACTCATGGGAGTGTACATACTAAAACTAATTTTGTTAAGGGAAATAATTTAGATAATGAACATATACCTAAACCACATGAACTTATTATATGCTTGTTTAAGTCTTCACTAAAAGGCAAATTCCATGTATACATGTATGGCCCTAAAACTAGACCTAGAAAGTTAGCTTATCAAGGTAGATATAATTCTTATACTGGGACACAATATCATTCTCACTCATTTAGGCCTTATTACCCCACATGAGAATTTATAATGATATAAGACCTAGGAATGTATATGGATTTAAGGCTCATCGTCATTCATATATGTTTTATTATTTTTGTGGTAATTTTGGATATGTTGAGAAATTTTGCTACAATAAACAAAAATGATGAAACAAAACATCAGAATATTGGATTAAGAAGAACTCATATAACTTTTAAGGATCTAAATAAAGTCAACTAACTCTTAAGGATCTAAATTATTATGGTGCCTTGACAATGTTGACCTCTTTGTCTTATAGATTAATATTATTTGGGATTAATAGTTATCAAGTGAGGATTCAATAATGGTATCTTCGAGAATTAATTTCAACAAAAAAATCACTATGATTCTTTATGTGAACCAAGTAGACAAATTGTTGAACCAAGTTAAGGAGAAAATGAACTAACTATTGGTGACACATATATGAGGTACACATTTACTTTCACTTTGATAAAATTTGAAAATATAGACTTAACATACATATCTTTTGAAGGAAGTATTATTGCGTGTATTTAAGGGTGGAAATATGAATTGATCATTATAATTAATATATGAGAATTAGAAGAATTACTAATTGATTTACAAATGATAAGGAAATAATTGGTCATGGTTAATGGACTTCAATTTGAATAGGGATATATTCTAGTGCATATTTTGAATCATTATTATGTATATTGTTTTAATTTCTATTTTACAAGCTATTTTGGAATAAGAAGCGTGAATCTAGATCATATTGGTTGACTAATGCATTCGATTGACCAATGCTTAAGACTAGTTAACCAATGTCATCAAAATTTAAACATTTTCCTTCCCTCCTTGTCATTCAGTTCATGCAACTCTCCCAATTCCACTGCTTCTTCTCTCCTTGAAACTCGCTCCTATTAGAGAAACTTCCTAATTACATACCACTCTACTACATTTGCCCTTCATTTTTCTCCATATGTGCTTATCTCTTTGTTAAGAGTCAAATTGATAGAGTTTTAATGGTTAATTTGTTGAATTATGACCTTTAATTCAGTGTTTAATTGTTAAATTGATGTCTTATTATGTTTAATTTGCAGGATGGAGCTTAATGATGAAGATTGGAGCAAAAACATG